>APFE030443770.1:7175-24794 GCA_000404065.3 Pinus taeda | reverse complement strand
AAATAACCCTTAAGTTTGAAAAATGTGGTCACATAGTCCTCATAGGGTCGTGGGCTAAGTCTTAACACCTGCCCCCATCAGACTAGCCCTTAAAACATGGGCACGTGGTCATGTGGGTGCCACGAGTCTGAAGGTGATGCTAACCGCGTGCCCTTCCCACCAGGCCCTTAAATGTTGATGTCGAGATCATGTGCATGATCCATAGGATGTGGCTCTAGCCTCCATGCCTTAGCGCCTCTGCAAGTGCACTCAAAATGGTCTCTTAGTAGAGCATATACCCAAGACCTTGGACTATTACCGGGCGCTCCTCCACCTGCACACCTTCTGATGAATGTCTAGGTCATGTGATTATCGTCATGACCAGGGTCGATCTAAAAGTCTCGTACCCCTCTCCACCATTGTGTCGTAGGCATATGGCACCAAATATGACCAGGGGTTGGGGCTGGTAGCCCAACCCTTCCCTTGTAAAGCTCTAAACTTAAACATTTTATAATAGTTCGGTCAATGCTATGTTAAGAACTACCATGTGGCATGTTGGTGAAGTGCTCAATTATGGAGTGGGAGGTCAGGGGTTCAAATCCCTCGGACCTCACTGAGACCCATACCAAAATTTTAATTGACCCTAAGGTTCCATGTGGTAGCCCATGACTGGGCCACACGACAACTAATTATTGATCCACATAAAACTAGCACAAACCAATCAAATGTCCGAAAAATAAACAAACTAGGGGATGACACATTGCAAGCTGTCATTAGCTCATACCTTACATAGTCACTCTACGGACTTACTATATGATCAACCTAGTCAACTAACTAGTCAACGGACCTCATACCTTACATAGTCACTCTACGGACTTACTATATGATCAACCTAGTCAACTAACTAGTCAACGGACCTACTGGAATTTTAATTCTTGGGCCAAACAATGAGCACATGAAAAATTGAGCATATGGTGTCAGATTGAGCTAAAACGAATGTCATTGGATTGAGAACAACAAGCACTTCAACTTGATGCTATATATAAGAATTTCTAGACACTCATTTTTGAGAAAAAATGTGATCAGCTCATCATCTATGGAATTGAAGATCTTTAGTTTCCTATTGGTCAAATAATTTCCAGAAAGAATGTAATTTGACTTGGTGAAGGTATCGTTTTTATTGTAAAAGTAAATCTACCTTCCAAGAATACCCCTATTACAAACAAATTGTTTGATTGCAACATTTGACGTATGAAATTCCATGAATGACAAATCATTCTTCCTAAATTTCAGGAAAAAGAATTGTTTCTCTTTAACTTCCTTTCAATACCCAAAACAAGTCATATTTGTATAACTATTAAAATATTGCATCGGATACTAGTTGTTGGAGAGTGTTCATGATTATTTGATATATATTCTTACACTCTACTCCCAAATTGAAATTCAAAAATAATAATTCAGATATTCATCGATTTGATAGCACAATTTCAATTCACCTCCCTTTCTTAATGTCTTAGGGACACATAAGGTGTTGGTAGATTTTTTGCACAACCTAAGATAACAAATGAAGGAAAATTCGATAAATAAAAAATGGTGTAGGCACCTATCATGATGTCACTTCCTACAAATTATGAGTAATTAGTGTGCCTGTAATATAATTGACAAGTGGATTTACGCCCATCTCACGAATGATAGGTACTTAAATCTACCAAAGAATAAGAATTTTGGCCTATTTTACTAAAATTCAATAATAAAATTTTGGGTGAGATTATGGTTTCCTCTGGTTTAAAATGCATTTTTGAATGCATAAATACATTTAACACCTACTCCATTTAGGGAAAAAGTTACAATGAAATATTTTGAGAAATGGGCCTAAACATCTATTAGAGTACACCCTTAAATGTTTGCAATATTCATTCCAAGTTTCATACACCAAGATCATGATGGAGGAGTTATTTAGGTATTGGATATAAGGAATCTAGATTTGGTGTCATATTGTTTTCCTTTGTTGTCCCTTTCCTTTCTCTTTCAAGATTGGATACCTTCACATTGGTTCACGTTTGGGTGAACCTAGACATCAAAGACCAGTTTGAATATGATTGAATGTGAAAGTGAACTTGCATCAAGATATTGCCATCGATAGATGTGGAAACCAACATTGTGTAATGTACAAGTGTGTAGAGATTATACAGCATATGCAGGCGATAAAATGATAAAAGACTTGCAAGAAACTAAGGAGAGGTGACAATAGGGACCTTATATTGGTGTGACTAGCATGAAATGTAGGAGAAGAACCTACGAATGGAAGAACAAGAATGGACAAGAAACCACAGGACACAAGGAAGAGATGTTGGTCCAAATTTGGTATTCGAGAAAAATCAAATAGTTTAGGAAGAATTTGGTAGCTTTTATTAAGTGCTTATTAAAAGAATTTACGAAATAGTTATAGACCCTAAACCATAAAAACAAAACCATAACCCTAAAAACAAAAACATAAACCCTAAACCCCAAAATATAAACCCTAAATCCCAAACCCTAAACCGTAAAGCCTAGACCCTAACCATTTTATAACATTTTTAAAATTGTTTTCTAAGCTTTATTCAAGTGTTTATTAAAATCGTTTAATAAAATGATGTAGACCATAAACACAAAACACTAAACCCTAAATCCCAAACCCTAAATCCTAAACCATAATCATTTTATAACATTTTAAAAAGTATTTTGAAACTTTTATTTAAGTGATTATTAAACTAATTTAGTAAATTCTTATAAACCATAAAACCTAACCTATAAACCCTAAACCATAAACCCTAAATCATAAACCCTAATCCTTAAACCCTAAACCTTAAACCCTAAACCCTAAACCTTAAATCCTAAACCCCAAACCGTGAACATTAAACACTAAACCTTAAGCATTTTATAACATTTTAAAAAGTGTTTTTTAACTTTTATTTAAGTGTTTATTATAAGAATTTACTAAAGTCTTATAAACCCTAAACCCTAAGGATTTTATAGAATTCTAAAAAGAGTTTTGTAACTTTTACTTAAGTTTTTATCAAATTAATTTACTAAGGTGTTGTAAACCCTAAACCATAAAGACTAAACCCTAAACTATAAACCCTAAACGAAAAACCTAAACCTGAAACGCTAAACCTTAAGCCTTTCATAACATTTCAAAAAGTGTTTTGTAACTTTCATTTAAGTGTTTATTAAAATAATTTACTAAAGTGTAATAAACCCTAAACCCTATAGCTTGTACCCTAAAATCTAAAACCTAAGCATTTCATAACATTTTAAAAAGTGTTTTCTAACTTTTTTAAGTGTTTATTAAAAGAATTTACTAAAGTGTTATAAACTTTAAACCCTAATCCATGATACCTATACCCTAATTAATTTATAATATTTTAAAGAGTTTTTTGTAACTTTTATTTAAGTGTATATTAAAAACATTTACTAAATTGTTATAAACCCTAAACCCTAAACACTAAAGCCTAAGAATTTTATAACATTTAAAAAACTATTTGTAACTTTTATTTAAGTGGTTATTAAAAGAATTTACTAAAATGTTATAAACCCTAAATGTTAAACCCTAAACCCCAACCATAATCCCTAAACCATAAAACCTAAGTATTTTATCACTATCTATAATAAGGGAGGATCACACCTCGGTATGTGAGTGTAGGAGGGACAAAATCGTGGTACATGAGATACCACGACCTTTGTTTTTCCACCCTTTTTCATAAAATTTAACTTTTATTTATTTTTCTTCATAACTCCTCGAGGCTCCATGGGATGAATGCATTATGTGTACTATGTAGCAGCATATACCCGTTTAAGGTGTGGTGGCTCATCCCTAGACACTAAACCCTAAACCCTAAACCCCTAACCATAAACCCCAAACACTAAACTATAAACCCTAAACCCAAAATCATAAACACTAAACTCTAAGAATTTTATAACATTTTAAAAACGGTTTTGTAACTTTTATTTAGGTGTTTATTAAAACAATTACTAAGGTGTTACAAACATGAAACCATGAACCATAAACCTCAAACCCTAAACCCTAAACCCTAGACAAAAAATCTTAAAACTTAAACCCTAAGCATTTTATAAAGTTTTATTAACCCTAAACACTTAACCCTAAACCGTAAACCCCAAACCCTAAATCCTAAATGCTAAATTCTAAACCCTAAACCCTAAGCATTTTATAACAATTTTAAAAATATTTTGTAACTTTTATTTAAGTGTTTACCAAAAGCATTTACTAAAGTGCTATAAATCCTAAACCCTAAACTCTAAAGCATAAACCCCTAACCCTAAACACTAAAGTGTCAACCCTAAACCCTAAGTACTTTATAACATTTTAAAAAGTGTTTTGTAAATTGTATTTAAAGGTTTATTAAAAGCATTTACTAAAGTGTTATAATTCCTAAACCATAAACTCTAAACCCTAGACACTTGACTTAGAATATAATGTATCTAGAATATATTGACTAAAGAAAGATTTATTGGTTTTATTATAATTATTGTGACCATATCATTCAATGGATTGAAAACTGCTACAACCATTACTCTATGATAAGAATCAAAGCACTAACCCCATTATACATATTGCATTAAAAAATTCGTAAAAACTAACTAAAATATATTATTATTATTATTATTATTATTGGAGTTATATAATATATAAAAATATTTTTATTGATTCACCCCCACTATTATTATTGGAAATAGTTCTTCTTACATTACCATGGATTAGAAATACCACATGCCCAATATGATGTGTTGATATGCCATCTTCTTAAATTAATTAATGTGAGATAATTTAGTTAATAGAGTATATCTAACTTGAAAATAAATCTTATCATTCATATGTCAATATTACCATGAATATTCCAACATATTCTGTGGGTTCAAAAATCTTATCATTGACATGTCAATATTACCATGAATATTCAAACATATTCCATCCCTGATAACCATCAAAATGGTTACCCCAATATTCCTATCACATTTCATAGATTAATTAAAACATAGAAATTAACTAAATTATAACGATGAAAGTTATATTCTTCCGATTAGCACAATGTTAAGCATATCTAATTTGGAATTTATTTTTAATTTAAGTTAAATAAAATATTAACATTAAATTAACAAACTATGGAAGCCATATAAATTAAATGGATGAAATGCAAATAAATTCAATTCATGATAATCATCAAAACTTGTAACACTTAGTACCTATGACATTTCCTAGATTAAAAAAAAATTACAAAATTATAAATTTCTTACAAGCTATATTGTGATTATTTATAATAATATTTTTTTATGCATATAATATACGTGGAAAATTTGACCGGTGAAATTTAGCCCTTGGTGTAAATTGAATGGTTTCGAATTTTGAATGGAAATTGGTTTTCTACTCATATTGCATTATTAATAGTAGCCCCAAGATTTTTTTATAAGAAAAATAGGTATAGAGATTAGCATAGACTTATTTCAATGGAGAAGCTACTAATTTCCATTTACCCCAATTTTCAAGGACACGGATTTATGGTACCCATTTCTCCCTTCTCATTTGATTTTAAATGAACTCTTTATTTCACTGGCCCTTATATCATGGTATTGAGATTAATTTGAAGAGAACAACCAACATTTAAGTATTCAATAGTCTTCTTTCCATTTTCTAAGATTTCACACGATTAATGATTGTCATATCTAATACAAGAGGCTTGTGTATTTTCTTTACACTCCAATACCTCGAGCATTCTCTCCTTTACCTCCTGAATTTTTTTTCTTCATTTTTGGGAGACGTAATAATTTTTTGTTTGGAAACCAGACCAAACAAGTAACCTTAAATGTTTCAAAATATGAAAAGAAAATATATACTTTATGGCTCTCAAATACAGTACATGAGATTTAACTATATGACCATAGGCAACAGAGCTAAGACAATGAAACATAAATGGAAACTAAAGATACATAGGCATATAGGCATGCATGCATATTTCCGGGGATCAATAACCTTTATTGGGATTGGATTTTTACTCCTAAGAGTGCACCCACGACCAGGAGGAGGCCCCATTTTCCATTAAGTTCTTTCAAGCACGCCACTTGTATGACCAACATCAACAATCGAACCTTCCATATCATCAAACACCTCGGTGTTTTTAGGATTATATCTCTCATCGGAAAGTTCCATTTCCACCTAAGTGATCTCTTATTGAATTGGTTAAGTGTTCAAATCCCTCTAATGATTGGTTGCACTCTCAAGTCGAATTTGAGCTCCAGAATAACCTATCCCTTTGTATTATTATGCTCCTCGCTAGACATTAGCACTTTTTTTAGGCATGGAAAACAACAACAAAAAATGAGAGGCCTATGTCAGACTCGAATGGTTCGACAAGAGTGGAGAAACCCAAACACAACCCCCTATCATTGCAAGGGTCTTCTAGTGGAAGAGCCATCTTGAGGCCTAAAACTTATACAAGAGAATAACATGGAAAAACCAAGGATTAGGAATAAAAATGTATAAATAAATATTCTTTAAATACCTAGGCCCAATGTCTCTACTAGGTTCCTTGGGGGCGTTATCACTCGTCTCAATCTCTAAGGCTGAGGAAGAGTCTAGTTGAGGTAACCATACACCAATCTTTTGACTTGATAGATAAACCTACCAAGCCAGAGAGCAGTCTCTCCAAAGGATCACACCCAAGAGGGTTGGATAGATTAGGGTTTTATGCTACATATGATGTGCATAGTTTGTTTAATTTGATTTGGTGGGGTTGTTGGAATACGATTAGGTCTAAGAGACTAGATTCCGGAAAATAAGGGTATGATTGCAGACATCTAAGTCTATATGTATAGAGAATATCATGCATAAAAATATCATACACAACATTTTATATTTTGTTAATAGGCCATGTAATAATAGACTTTCTCTGATAATTTGAATTAGGATTTGGTTATGCCTAGGAATAAATTGAAGATAAGTAATCATTTCTAGATTATACAGAAAAATAAGTGATTTACACCTCCATAGTAATGCTTGAGAACAACAAATTTTGCAGATTAGTTGGTCCATCTTAAACATTGTAATTTTTTAAACAAGAATATAATTTGAAATAGAAAGATAATTTATGTTCCCTTCAATTTTTTTTTGGATTTTGTAAGCTTATGATGCCATTTTAGTTATACTGGAGTAGTCACCTTTGTTTTATCCTTCAAAATTGCACACGAAAGTATACTAATTTTCATGTAAATTGTTGTTCCATTACATATTGTATTCGAAGTTTAACTAATTGGTATCAACTAAACCCTTTAAACTGATAACTTTCGTTGTCATGTTCAACTTAGAGATAGAGAACAAAGTATCTCCATTCACAACATACACCAAAATATAAAGATGTCAAAAAGAGAAATTTAAATACTCTTATTGAAGTCTACAATCCATATTCAAAAAGTTCATAATGTTATTGAGAAGAAAGGGTTGTATGCCCAACAAGCTTATAGGGTTATATGTCAAGTAGAGTTGATTTAATTTATTGTTCTTCCACATTCAAGGTATGTTCTAAATGATTTATTATAACAAGGTTACTATATATCAATTTCGAACTACAATTTAGATAGAAATGGGTTCTATATTTTATGTTTTACTTCGAATTTCAATTTTTTACTTTAAAATCAAATCAATGTTATTTTAAATTTTAACTTTAATTTTGCCATCAACAATTCGGTCTTGCTAACTTTGAAGTTTCCGATATTTTACCTCACAAGAAATTAAGTTTTTTTTTTTTTAATTTAACTTTTAATCTTTTACTTTAAATTTTTTAAAATTTAAAAGTTAATTTTTTTTGGTTTTTTTAATTCAAAAGTTAATTATTTTTTTGTTTGTTTTTTTTAATTCAAAGCTACCCATTGTTTTTGTTCGTGTAACTTTTAAGAATGTTATTAATATTAAGCGTTCTAAATTTAGATAAGTTTATGTTTTTCTGGGCTGTTGTAACTAATATTGGTTTAATAAAACTTTACCATTTAGATAAGAGTTAGTGAAAGAATTTGAGCCTTTTATTGGAATCGGATTTCGTCATCGCAACATTTTTGGTTTTGTTTTTGTGATTTTCAAGATTGGATTTAATATTCCGCTTTCTAGTTTTAGGTAACGGTTTGCTTTTTTCCCTTTTACCTTTTTTTGAGTTGTTGTAATTAATATTTATTTAATTCAATCTTAACATTTTAGTTAAAAGCTGGTAGGCGTTTCCTCATTGTTCAAAGTGGATTACACAATGCAATCTCTTCCACCATAGCGTTTAGTTAATCCGGAATTCATAGTCGTTTCTTCATCGTTCAGGCAGGATTTCAAAATAGCAATCTCTCCCAATTGTTTTAATGTGTGCCCATTAAAGAAAACAAGTCAGACAGAATATATGAATATCGTGTGTTCGATCCACAATGTTGTTGCATCTGTATGCAGAAGGTCGTGTGTTCGATCCACAATGTTATTGCCTCTGTGTTTTTGTTAGGAGAGCGTAAGACTTAATATATCAAGGTCGTGTGTTCGATCCACGGTTTCTATTTATCATTGTTGCAGAAGGTCAGAGTGAATATGTGTGTTCATCCACGACTTCTATGTATCTTTGTTGCAGAAGGTCAGACTGAATATGTGTGTTCGTGCGTTCGTTCCACAATGTTGTTGTTTATCTTGGGAGCCTGTTCACTTCCGGACATTGAATTTGTGGTTTCTACAAAGGCGGCGAGTGGTTATACTCGCGCAATACCATGTTCGATAGATGGTGATCCATGACAACTACTTGCAAGAGGAATAAATATGCGAGAGACAACATATTTGCGGAAGACGTTATCGTGTACATCGATTTTCTAGTAAAGAGTTTGCATTCCTGCATTATTCCATTTCTCCGAAGCAATTATTGAAGATTTGTATGAAATCTACGGTATAGGAAGATGCCATGGAAGATATCAAATCGGTTCATGAATCCATACAGGTTTTCGCAGTCTCCGGAACTAGCAAGTATTCGATCTTTTTTGTGTTTTAAAATTTCATGATGTGGTTAATTTCTTATTTCCAGGTAATGAAGTGATTATCAAGAAAGTAAATAATTAGTTTAGGGAAAATCAAATTATTCAGTATATAAATGCAATAGCACAAGTTCTTGAAAAAACAGAAAATTATATTATATATCTACTATCCATAGAGAAACGCTGCATATGTTGTAAACTTAAAACTGTTAGCTCAAGCCACATGGGCTTCCGTGAGGAAAATAGAACCCATAACATAGCAATAATCTCCATGAAGTACGATGGAGCATGATAATAATAACGCTTATGACCAGTGGAGTTTTTATGAATTTTTGTTGTGTTGTGTTTGTATGTTACAAAAGTTTATGTGTATAGTAATTCTGCTTTTTGTTTATCTGATTTTTGTCAACAGCTTTTAATATCTTTTATATAAATTTTAAATTTTCTTTTAATTAATTTGTTGTTCTCATAATTATTAATTTATATTGTAAATGTGTATACATGTTATTTGTTATATTATCATGTACATATTGATATCTGAATTATCACTCTAAAGAATGAATCAATAATTATTTTATATAAACATAATTAAATGATATGCAGTATTATAAATAAAGAGAATGAAATGATATGCAATTTTGTTTTTTTTAGGTTTTGTGACGAGGAGGCGGAGGTGCAGCAGAGGCGGAGGAGGTGGAAGTGGTGGTGATGGAGTAGGAGGAGGTGGCGGAGCACGAGGTGAAGGTGGAGGAGGTGGTGGTGGTGGTTGAGGCAGAGTAGGAGGAGGAGGTGGAGGAGGTGGTGGAGGCCGAGGAGAAGGAGGAGGTGGTCGTGTTGGTGGAGTAGGTGGTGATGGAGGAGGAGCTAGAGGTGGTGGAGGAGCACGAGGTGTAGGAGGTGGAGGAGGAGGTGGCAGAGGTGGAGGAGAAGGAGGATGGGGTGTAGGTGGAGGAGGTGGTGGGGGAGCTCCTGGAGCAGGGGGTGTAGGTGGAGGAGGAGGAGGATGGGGTGGAGGTGGAGGAGGTTGTGGGGGAGCTCGTGGAGGTGGTGGTGGAGGTAGAGTTTGAGGAAGACAATGTGGAGGAGGAGGATGAGGTGGAGGATGAGGAGGAGGAGGCGGTGGATGTGGAGGTGGTGGAAGAGATGTTGGTGGAGATGGAGGAGGAGGTTATGGAGGAAGTGGAGTTGGAGGAGGAGGTGGCTGAGGAGGAGGAGTAGGAGCAGTATGTGGTGGTGGCCTTTGAGGTGGAGATGGAGGTGGAAGTGAAGGTGGACGTGGTCAAGGAAGAGAAGGTGGAAATGGACAAAGAGGGGTAGGTGAAGACTAGGAGGATGAGTTGGAGGATATGAAGGAGGTGGAGGATGTGGTGAAGGAAGAGGTGAAGGTGGAGGTGGTGGAGGAGGAGAAGGTGAAGCTGGTGCTGGAGGAGGAGGGGGTGGATGGTGTAGAGGTGGAGGTGGTGGAGGTGGAGGTATAGGTGGAGGTGGTGAGGAGAAGGGGGAGGGGGACGAGGAGGCGGTGGAGGTGGAGGTGTAGGTAGAAGAAGAGGTCGAGGAGTTGAAGGTGGAGGTTGAGGTCGAAGTAGAGGAGGTGGAGGTGGACGAGGCGGAGGAGGAGACAGAGGTGGTGGAGGAGGTTGAGCTGTAGGTGGAGGTGTTGGAGGAGGAGGTGCAAGTGGAAATGGGGGAGGGGGAAGTAGAGGCAGAGGAGGAGGTTGTGGATGTGGAGGAGGAGAAGGATGGGGTGGAGGTGGAGAAGGTTCTGGGGGATCTCGTGGAGGTGGTGGTGGAGGTGGAGTTTGAGGGAGACGATGTGGAGGAGGAGGAGGCGGTGGATGTGGAGGTGGTGGAGGAGATGTTGGTGGAGGTTATGTAGGAGGTGGAGTTGGATGAGGAGGTGGTTGAGGAGGAGGAGTAGGAGGAGGAGTATGTGGTGGTGGTCTTTGAGGTGGAAGTGAAGGTGGACGAGGTCGAGGAAGAGAGGGTGGAAGTGGAGGAGGGGTAGGTGAAGGACTAGGAGGATGAGGTGGAGGATAGGAAGGAGGTGAGGATGAGGTGAAGGAAGAGGTGAAGGTGAAGGTGGAGGTGGTGGAGGAGAAGGAGGTGAAGCTGGTGCTGGAGGAAGAGGGGGTGGATGGTGTAGAGGTGGAGGTGGGGGTGGAGGTGGAGGTGGTGGAGGAGAAGGGGGAGGGTGATGCGGAGGGGGTGGAGGTGGAGTTGTAGGTGGAAGAAGAGGTTGAGGAGTTGAAGGTGGAGGTTGAGGTGGAAGTAGAGGAGGTGGAGGTGGACAAGGCAGATGAGGAGGAGGAGGTGGTGGTGGAGGAGGAGACAAAACTGGTGGAGGAGGTTGAGCTAGAGGTGGAGGTGTTGGAGGAGGAGTTGGATGTGGAAACGCGGGAGGAGGAAGTAGAGGTGGAGGAGGAGGTTGTGGAGCTGGTGGAGGTGGAGGAGGAGGAGGAGGAGGTGGATGTGGGAGTGGAGGTTGAGGTGGTGGAGATTGAGGTATAGTATGAGGTGGTGGAGATATAGGTGGAGGTGGAGGATGTTGATGTGAAGGCGGTGGAGGAGGAGGAGGAGGAGGAGGAGGAGGTGAAGGGCAAGGAGGAGTAAGTGGAGGTGGAGGTGGAGGTGGAGTAGGAGGAGGAAGTGGAGGAGGAAGAGGAGGTGCTGGTGGAGGAGGTGAAGGTGGAAGTGGTGGAGCCGGTGGTGGATGTGGAGGTAGATGTGGAGGATGAGGCAGAGGAGGTGGAGGTGGAGGTTTAGGTGTAGGTAGAGGAGGTGGAGGAAGAGGATGAGGTGGTTGTCAAGTTGGTGGTGGAGGAGCTGGAGTCAGTGGATCAAGTGGAGGCAGAGGTGAGGGTGGAGGTGGGGGAAGAGGAGGTGGTGGATGAAGAGCTATAGGTGGATGAGGAGAAAGAAGTAGGAGGAGGAGGTGCTCAAGGAGGATTTGGTAGTGTATAAGGCGGTGCGGGATATGGAGCTGCTGGAGCAGGAGGAGGAGGAGAAGGTGGTGGAGGTGGAGGTGGAGGAGAGGAGGAGTAGGTGGATCTGGTGGAGGAGGAGGAGATAGAGGTTGAGATGGAGGTGGAGGTGGAAATATGCAAGTTAATTTAAGATTCATGACTTAAGTTCAAATATTAAATTCTCACTCTCTTCTCCACAGTTGGAAATGAAAGCTACAGTCTCATGAATCCAGAACATATCTCTTCACATACATAATATCCTACTATTTAATGATAAGTAATACATTTAGGAATATTTCCTCCGTGCACAAATAATATCATGCAAGTACATGAAATTTCTTTAACGTTTAGATCTGATACCTTGGCCAATAATTTGAAGCATATTTAAAGATTAAAATTTTGTGTTTATTTAGTTTAAAACTTTTATTAGTCCCTTAAACACTTATAGTTCTCATTTTATTGTTCAATAAACAATTTTTTTGGGAATGAATGGTTTCATCTAATTATCATTGACTTAAAAAGTGGTGGGTTAAAGTTAATGTCGTTTCTTGATTAAGAAGTTTCTTGATTAAGAAGCCCCATGTTCTTATTTTTTTATGTTTACTTGAGAAACATAGGATATTAGGAATCATATATGGCTTTGTTTATTCTTTGGGTATTCCACATATTTTGCATAATTAATATTATTTTTTTACATATCTCATGGTTTAAGGAAAAAAATTAATTTATAGTTCACTTTTTGGCATGACCTAAGCTTCTTCACTTTTTAGATAATCCACTCTTCATCTTGTATTTTATTTCAAAATATTTATTAGGAAATGGAAATATGTTCTACTTGGATATTCGTATGGAAAAGTCTATGCTCTAGCTTCCTATGTGCTCATTGTAGGGGATCTATTATCATGGGAAAAACATTCTTTTAATGAAATTTTTTTTTGAGGTAAAGGCTAAAGGAGCAATACATGCAATTAGTGGGAGGATGAGAAACTATTTAGTGTATTATCATTTTTGAAGTGGAAATCCTTTGATGATACTTATTTTGTAAGATGCTATACTAAATAATGAAATTTTTCTTCGTGGGCTATATTTTTTAACTCGAAAATTGTGGCTTTATATGAGTTTGTGTTAATTGATTTTTTTATCATCTAGGAAATTAACTTTCATTATATATTTTGCCTTTTAGTCAATCTCTCATTGCACATTTTGTGTAAAATTAATATTTGAATTTAAGAAATGAATATTAAATTGGGTTTCATACCTCCACGACCTACACCTCCACCTCCTCCACCACCTCCTCTTCCTTCACCTCCACCTCCACCTCCTCCGCCTCCTTTTCCTCCACCTACACCTCAAGCACCCTACACCACCTATGCCTCCCCCTCTGCCTCCTCTTTCGCATCTACCTCCTCCTCCACCACCACCTCCCCAGCAACCTCCTCCAGATCCACCGCCGCCTCCTTTACCTCCACCTCCACCTCCACCACCACATCCACCTACCTCCACCTCCATCTTCACACTACTAACTCCACCACCACCACCTCTACCAAATCCACCTCCACCTCCTCCTCCACCTACTCCTCCTCCATCTCCACCACCACCTCCTCTACCTCCACCTCCTCCACCACCATATCCACCTCCTCTACCTCCTCCTCCTCCTCCTTCTCCTCCTCCTCCTCCACCTCCTTTTCCTCCTCCTCCTCCTCCTCAACCTCCACCTCCACCTTTACCACCTCCTCCACCTCCTCTTCCTCCACGTCCAACTCCACCTCCTCTAGCACCTTCGCATCCTCCTCATCATCCACCTCATCCTCCACCTCCTCCTCCTCCACCTCCACGTCCACCTTGACCACCAACACCACCTCCTCCTCCTCCTCCTCGAACACCTTGTCCTCCAACTCAACCTCCAACTTCACCACCACCACCTCCTCTTCCTCCACCTCTATCCCCACCTCCTCCAACACCTACATTGTTGCCTCTACCTCCACCACTGCTTCTGCCAACTCCTCCTCTTCCTTCACCACCACTACCACCTACTCCTCCTCCTCCACCACCACCCCCTCCTCCACCACCTCCCCAACCTACACCCCCTCTTCCTCATCCACAACCTCCTCCAGCACCTCTGCCTCCTCCTCCATCACCTCCTCCATCGGCTCCGCCTCCTCCTCCTCTTCCTCCACCACCTTTGTCTCCTCCTCCTCCTCCACTCCCTCCAGCTCCTCCACCACCTTAACGTCCACCACCTCCTCCTCCACCTCTACCACCACTGCAACCTCTTCCACCTCCACCTCCACCTCCCCCACAACCACCTTCGCCTCTTCCTCCTCCAACACCTCCACCTCCACCTCCCCCTCGACCTCCTCAGAAAACCTAAGAAAGAAATCAAAATTATATATCAATTCATTCCCTTTATTTATGATACTTATTGATTCATTTTTTATAGTGATAGTAGATATCAATATATACATGATTACATAACAAGTAATATGTATAGGAATTTATGGTATAAATAAGTAATTGTGAGAACAACAATTTAATTATTTTTTATTTATTTTGTGTAAAATTTATATAGAAAAGTAACACAACTCATATTATTAATTTGAAAAACTATTTAAAATCAATATATTAATTATATAAAATCTTTAAAAAATAAAATAAAGTAAAAATTAAGTGGTCATAGACATAAATTATTGAAACCCTTAAGTAACTTATAGACACAAAACACAACCAAACTTCGTAAAACCTCCACTAAGTACGGTGGAACATAAATAATAATGATATTATAATCTCACATATGTGGATTCAAATGGAACTACAAATATCTTCCAGCTCATTGGACCAAATGAGGTTAAGGTGGTTGAAACACAAGATTACTGTTGGTATGCCTTCAATACCTTGGATGCTAAGATGTATGTCTAATTTATTGGTGTGTTTCTAATAGCACACTAAGATGTACTTTGATACCTTCATCGTATTTCAACTATTATAACAAAACAGAAATTATGATTTTCAATATCAAAGTTGAAAGAGCTGTGAACATAAAAAATAAACACACCTCACAACATTTTCCTCTTATGTTAAAAAATAAATAAAAATAATTTAACTATTTTAAATTTATTGGTGTATTAAAAATTTCAAAAATATATGATATCAATGCCAAATTCCAATGCTTACCTTATTTCTACATATTTATATTTAAAAAATATTAAAAATAGATTTTATTATTTAAAAATATAATTTACAAAAATTAAATTTATTTGTATATTAAAGAATTTCAAAAACATATAATTTTAATACCAAATTCCAATTCCGATAAAAAAAAAAAAATTGAATCCATTTTCATATTAAGATACAGTTAAAAAAAAAATATATCAAAGTGTATCACGCACCCAAAAGAAACTTTTCCCATCCGTTGTTTTGACAAACCCCCAAAGAGATGGATGTTTCTATGATTGATGCGTTGTTAACCATAATCCAAAAATTCAGTCCACACGATTTGCCCGATATAGTAATTGAGCCTATATAGTACTCGAGGCCGAATCTTGATAACGGAGTGCTCAAAGTTTTCAATGGGTTAAGAAAAGTATAATAGAACACGAAAAATATCAATAGGTATTTCTTATATTTGTAGAAAAAGAATTATAGACAAGTTCTCAACATTTCAAATGTGCAAACATAATTATACATAAACGAAAAAGTTATACACCATACACCTTACAAATTCAAAGAAGATGCATAGTTTCAAATGTATAAAGAGAATTATTCACAAACTACATCCATAGTTGTGTGGTTTCATGGTTTCAAATGTACAAAAAAAAATTATTCACAAAGGATATTTATAATTGCACAAAGAAATTATAAACCCTACTTTAAAACAACGGCCAACAAAATTAAACATGAACAATATCCATAGTTGTAGGAAAAATTTATAAACCTTATTTAAAACGAGGCTCGAAAAAGAGGCATGGTTTTAAATGTGCAAACAAAATTTTCCCAAAACGATATGCATAGTTGCTGATATTTTTTATTAACAACACTTAAAACAAGGATTTTGCAAAGAAAATTATCAATAAACCCTATCCATAAACCCTATCCATAGTTGTAGGAAAAAAATTTGGTTTCAAATGTGCAAACAAAACTATCGATAAACGATATCTATAGTTGTGGGAATTTTTTATAATCAAGACTTTAAAACAAAAATAACACAAATCGAAGAAGAAGTAAAACAAAGATCGAAGAAGAAGAGGCATACGAATTGACACAAATAGCCTCCTTACCTCCAACATGATTTGAAGTAGAATTATGAAAGTGCTAGCTGCGTTGAGCGTGGATCGAACAAACGACCTTCATATATTCCGTCTGACGCAGTCTCACCCTCTCCCAACAAAGATATAGAACCGCTCTCCCACGTCAAGAATATTAAGATAATTTGAATGGACAGAAATGGCCTCACCTCCAACGTGATTTGAAGTAGAATTATAAAGTGCTAGCTGCGTTGAGCGTGGATCGAACACACTACCTTCATATATTTCATCTGATGCAGTCCCACGCTATGCCAACAAAGATAATGAGGAGCGTGGATTGAACACAGGACCTGACACAAGATTAAAATTTTGTGTTTATTTAGTTTAAAACTTTTATTAGTCCCTTAAACACTTATAGTTCTCATTTTATTGTTCAATGAACATTTTTTTTGGGAATGACTGGTTTCATCTAATTATCATTGACTTAAAAAGTGGTGGGTTAAAGTTAATGTCGTTTCTTGATTAAGAAGTTTCTTGATTAAGAAGCCCGATGTTCTTCTTTTTTTATGTTTACTTGAGAAACATAGGATATTAGGAATCATATATGGCTTTGTTTATTCTTTGGGTATTCCACATATTTTGCATAATTAATATTATTTTTTTATATATCTAATGGTTTAAGGAAAAAAATTAATTTATAGCTCACTTTTTGGCATGACCTAAGCTTCTTCACTTTTTAGATAATCCACTCTTCATCTTGCACTTTATTTCAAAATATTTATTAGGAAAGGGAAATATGTTCTGCTTGGCTATTCGTATGGAAAAATTACCTATGCTCTAGCTTCCTATGTGTTCATTGTAGGGGATATATTTACATGGGAAAAACATTCTTTTAATGATTTTTTTTTTTTGAGGTAAAGGCTAAAGGAGCAATACATGCAATTAGTGGGAGGATGAGAAACTGTTTAGTGTATTATCAATTTTGAAGTGGAAATCCTTTGATGATACTTATTTTGTAATATGTTATGCTAAATAATGAAAATTTTCTTCGTGGGCTATATTTTTTAACTCGAAAATTGTGGCTTTATATGAGTTTGTGTTAATTGATTTTTTTATCATATAGGAAATTAACTTTCATTGTATATTTTTCCTTTTAGTCAATCTCTCATTGCGCATTTTGTGTAAAATTAATATTTGAATTTAAGACATGAATATTAAATTGGGTTTCATACCTCCACTTTTTCCTCCTCCTCCTCATCCTAATCCACCTCCTCCTTTCCTTCACCTCCACCTCCTCAACCACCTCCATCTCCACCACCTCCACCTCCACCACCTCCACCTCCACCACATTCTCCTCCTTCTCCTCCTCCACGACCTACACATCCCCCACTAAATCCTCC
>APFE030443767.1:1642-28844 GCA_000404065.3 Pinus taeda | reverse complement strand
TTGGACTTATCATTGGGGTGAATCCATTCAAAGCATATGCACATTGGTAGTGTTGAACAACGATGCAAAATTACCATTTCAATAATGCGACCAGATCATAACGACTATGCAAAGTCGACTTATATCATAGAAAACCCATACCCTTGCAAGCTTGGAAGGCTCTCAACATTAAATACCTATTCTTTTTGGTGCGTTGGCGTGTCTCCTGAGACTATCCCAGGGATATTTGAGGCATTACACAATGCCAGGTCATGTCTAAACACATCCCCAAATTTTGGTATCTTCTAGCAACATCACCCATAAAGCATGGAAAGATATAATATTTGGATCTATGTCCAATGTGCTAAGGATACTCTATATCACACATGACTAGATGTTACCATATAATAAATAATACGATGAGAGGAAATTATGAAATGATAAAGGGCCAACAAAAGGCGCGAGGACGGTTGTGTAAGGAATGTGTTGGAACCATTTTAAACGTAGCCACCCTCGTTTTCATATCTAAACAAAAATACGACATTCCAGAGCTTGCAACAATCTCTTTAGTCGAGTCTCAATTTCGTTGTGGGCGCATTATATCAATGCTGCCTCTATTGGACGACAACAATTATCTTCTAATGTCGGTTTGGTTTTTTCTCTCTTAGTTATTTGAAGTACTTTGGATATACGGATATTGTGCACACCAGTTCCCCCTTGGTAAGCAAAAATATACACGGCCTCTAGAAATCGCGCCCTATCTGTTCCTGGGAAATTCATAGCACGTCAAAGTTCAACATCCACTAACATGGGCACAGGTCCAATCGTCGACATAGCCATTGCAGCAGTGATGTGATGAAAAGGTTAAATACATATTATATTCTTGATCTATTAATGCTACATTTAAAAGCATGATATGTGAAGGCGCAAGATTAGAGGCTAGAATCTAATAGGACATGAATAAATTATGTGCACACG
Source organism: Pinus taeda (assembly GCA_000404065.3). Classification (NCBI taxonomy): domain Eukaryota; kingdom Viridiplantae; phylum Streptophyta; class Pinopsida; order Pinales; family Pinaceae; genus Pinus; species Pinus taeda. The sequence goes on along the minus strand of APFE030443767.1, from coordinate 27,887 downwards.
CGACAACAACGACCAAAATCACAAGGTCGTGCTAAGAGCAACGTTGAGACAAATGCTGCATAGAGGGCGTACACATAAAAACTATGATCAATCCACATGTATCCCATATTTTAAGGCAATATATAGTAAAGAGCTTAAAATCATTGCGACAATATATGGTAAAGAGCCTAAAATTATTATGACAATATATGGTAAAGAGCATAAAATTATTAGGCCGAAAGGAGTAGATGTGTAAATGTGTCAGTCAAATAAAAAACTAAAAAAAATCTAAATAATGTCGGCTTAAACAATAACTTACATAACTATATAAATAAACATTTAATTTTTCATTAAGACAATTAAATCCGTTTTATATTTATGTCACCTAACTTGATTGGTGTTCGTTCTTAGCCATTAACACAAAAAACTATGTGGGAAACATTTAAATTTTCATTAAGAGAATTAAATCCATTTTATATTTATGGCACCTAACTTGATTGGTGTGAGTTCTTAACCATTAACACAAAAAACTATGTGGGATATTAATATGGAAAAAAAGCTATGATAAAATGATTGTGCCATTGGAAATAATGGGTTAGTTGGAAGTAATATATATTAGCCGTCAAACTCTTATTTGTATAAAATGGTTGTGAAATTGGAAATAATGGGTTAGTTGGAAGTAATATATAAATGGTTGTGTAATTGGAAATAATGGGTTAGTTGGAAGTAATATATAAATGGTTGTGTAATTGGAAATAATGGGTTAGTTGGAAGTAATATATATTAGCCCTCAAATTCTTATTTGTATAAGGAAAACAAATATTCACATTACATTATAAAAAAATCATGGAAAATAAACTCTGATAGAATGGTTGTGCACCCAAAAGTAATGGGTTAACTAGAATTAATATGATAGAATGGTTGTGCACTCAAAAGTAATGGGTTAACTAGAATTAATATGATAGAATGGTTGTGCAACCAAAAGTAATGGGTTAACTGAAAGTAATATATATTAGCAGTGAAATTCCTATTTATATAAGGAAAACAAATTTTCTCACCACATTGCACCACTGAATCAATATTATTACGTAAAGTTTCCAAGTTTATGTGTTGGGATTGTTCTCTGGTAAACATGTAAATGTAAACATAAAATTAAATGTAACATATCATGTTTAATATTTAATATTTAACATTGCTATTTAAAAAGTAATCTAATTATTATTATGTATAAACACAATATACATAAAAATGGATATGGTAAATAAATAAAAATATAAATAAACTAGAGGTATGGTAAATAAATAAAACCTATTTTTATATTTACTCCATAAACCTCTTTATATTTACAAAAACTCAAAAAATAGGTTTTATTTAGGTGAAGTCTATGGGCCAAATACCATGGGACAAATTATTAATAATACTATGGGTCAAATACCATATTTATAAAAGAGGTATGGTAAATAAATAAATATAAAAGAGATATGGTAAATAAATAAAAATATATCAAATAGGATTAGGAATCAACATCTAATTATATACCAAGCCTATGGGCCAAATACCATGGACCAAATTATTATTAATACCATGCAAAAAAAACATTATTAACCTTAATATTAATAATTAAATATTTATTTTATTATTAATTATTATTTTATTATTATTTATGAAATCTAATTTCATATTAATATTATAATATTAATTTATTAAATTTAATAAACTTTGGGATTAATACAATATTAATTGTTATATTATAATATATATTAATATATCATGATATGTATATTAACTCTAGATATATGGGAGGGAAGAACAAAAACATAGAGTGATAGAGGTGGAGAAATAGGGGAGTGACAAGGGATAGATGGAGATAAACTAAAGGAGGGGGGAGAGGAGGAATGAAGACAGAGAGAGGAAGAGGAGTGAGAGAGATAGAGAAGATTAAGAGAGGGAGAGGGAGATGTAAAGATGGAGGTGGGAGAGAGAGAGGGAGAGAGGGAGGGACATAGTGAGAGGATTGGAGGGAAGAGAGAGAGGGGGGGAGAGTGAGACGTAAAGATGGAGGTGGGAGAGAGAGAAGGAGAGAGGGAGGGACATAGTGAGAGGATTGGAAGGTAGAGAGAGAGAGGGAGATGGGGGAAGAGAGAGGGAGGTAGGAGAGAAAGAGAGAGAGGAGGAGAGAGGGAGGGAGGTAGTGAGAGGATGAGAGAGAGAGAGAGAGATGGGGGAAGAGAAAGGGGGATATGAGAGAAAGGGAGAAAGAGGAGTAGAGAGGGAGGGATAGAGAAATGGAGTTGGAGGTGGAGAGGGGGGGGAAGAAGAAATACATAGAGAGTGAGAAGTGGAGAGAGAGGGGGTGACAAGTGGAGAGAGATGAAGAGAGAGTGTGTATGTTTAGGGGTGAGATAAAGAGATATAGAAGGAGAGATTGAGGTAAAAGGGTAGATAAGGATAGAGGACTTGAGAGACAGGAAGAGAGTGATGGGCAAGAGATAGGATTGTAGGAGAGAGAGAGAGAGAGAGATATGGGGGAAGAAAGAGGAAGGTAGGAGAGAAAGGGAGATAGAGGAAGGATGAGAGAGGAGAGAAGAGAGGGAGGGATAGAGAGATGGAGTTGGAGGGGGGAGAGGGAGGAAAGAAGAAAGATATAATGATTGAGAAGTGGAGAGAGAGAGGGAGTGTCAAGGGAGATATGGAGAGAGTGTGTGTATGTTTGGGAGTGAGATAAAGAGACAAAGAAGGAGAGATGGAGAGAAGGAGAGAGAGAGGCATACTGTAACAGAGTTGGGAGTTGAAGGGAGAGATGGAGAGAGAGTTTAAAGAGACAAAGAATGAGAGATGGAGAGAAGAAGAGAGAGAGGCATATAGTAACAAAGTTTGAAGGTGAAAAGAAAGAGAGAGAGAGGATGTGAGAGGGTGGAGAGAGGTAGGGAAAGAGAGATGGAGATGGAGAGGGAGAAAAAGGGAGGTAAGAAGAAAGGCATAGATAGAGAAAGGTGGAGAGAGAGAGAGGGATCAATAAGGAATATGGAGAGAGAGGGAGCGATAAGGAATATGGAGAGAGAGGGAGAGAGGACAACATGAGGGAAGAAAAGTAGGAGCGAGGGAGAGGGAGAGAAGGGGAAGAGAGAGAGAGAGAGAGAGAGAGTAGGAGGGAGTGATAGATATATATAGTGGAGAAAGAGAGTGTATGTTTTGGGGGTGATATATAGAGACTGAGTGAGATAGAGATATAAATGGAAGTTGAAGAGAAAGAAGAGAGAGATAGAGATAGGGAGGGAGGGACAGAGAGATTGATAGATATGGAGTGAGAGAGTGTGTGTGTTTGGGGGGGTGGGATAAAGAGACAAAGATGGAGAGATGGAGAGAGATATAGATATAGATGGAGGGGGAAGAGAGGGAAAAATATTTATTGCACTAGATGCATTGATTCCAATGTAGATGGTGATTTATAATCCTATTTGATTGCTTGCACTAGATGCATTGATTTTAGTGTAGATGCTGATTTCTAATTATATTTGATTACTTGCACTAGTTGCATTGATTTTAATGTAGATGATTTCTAATCTTATTTGATTGTTTTCACTAAATGCATTGATTTCAGTGTAGATGGTGATTTATAAACCTATTTGATTGTTTGCACTAAATGCATTGATTTCAGTGTAGATGGTGATTTCTAATCCTATTTTATTTCTTGCACTAAATGGATTAATTTCAATGTAGATGTTTATTTCTAATTATATTTAATTGCTTGCACTAGATGCATTGATTTCAATGTATATGGTTTCTAATATTATTTGATTGCTTGCACTAAACGCATTGATTTCAATGTATATGGTGATTTCTAATCATATTTGATTCTTTGCACTAGATGCATTGATTTCAATGTAGATGTTCGTTTCTAATCTTATTTGCTTACTTGCACTAGATGCATTAATTTGATTTGAGTGTAGATGTTGATTTTTAATCCTATTAGACTACTTTCATTAGATGCATTGACTTCAGTGTAGATGTTGTTTTCTAAGCCTATTTGATTTCTTGCATTAGATTCATTGATTTCAGTGTATATGTTGACTTTTGATTTGATGTAATTAGATGTATGCTAGTACATTAATTTCAAAGTGATTGGATTAATAGTGTGCATTGATTTCAGTGTAAGCACAAAAAATTATTGACAATGTACATTAATTTTTGTGTTATATTAATTCAACCTATTAATATTGGAGAACAATGGAGATAAGGTATGATGTTTACTACAATAGCTCGAGCCAAAATATTTAAATGGTTTACGATTTCAACTTTCCTTTTCATATAATCGATATGAAAATATGACAAAACTAACATGGGTGAAAATAAGAATAATAGAAGAAAATAGTTTGAGATTGATCACAATGAAGACTGTTTGTAATTGACTACATTTTTATTATTCACATTTTCTATCACTCAACACTATTACATTGTCACTTTGCATTCAAAATTTGTATTTCATCATTTTTCATCATTAAAGTTATTGAAAATATTTATCATCTCAACAAAATGAGGTAACTAAGCAAATTTAAAATTAAAATACCGAATAAATCTCGAACATATTTAGCATATTTAAAATGGTTATATTAATATTATATGTATTTACATATTATTGAAAAAATTAATCATATGTTTGATAGATTTTCCTTGGCTACACACGACTGAAACTGACCTAGATCCATCTTGACTCTGATCTATCAAGCACCGAGAGGGATCAAATATCTCAAGGTGCAAACCTTTCCTCAAGTTTGCACTCAAAAAAAAGGTTTGCAGGTCATTTATCAAGTTTGGATTCAAATAAAGTGATTGAGTGCATATCATAACCGATGCGAAAATAAGCATATGTTGATATGCCATGTACATAGGACATTAGAAATGTTGTAAAACTTGTATATAGGTCACATGAGAGGAACTAATGTTTGAAATACCCTTGCAAAGGCTAAAGAATATTCAATCAAGGGGCTCCAACATTACAATGCACATTTTTAACCTTGCTATCTTCTTAAAACTTCACCCTAGTTTATGCCCACTCCATGGCCTTATCCTCCCCAAAATTTTAATCTTCCTTAAGGAATTTAGACTTTTGTGATCCATAATCTTGTTTTGAGAAGAGGGTCGCGTCATTGCAAAGGTTGCGCAGTTTCACCATCGGAAATTTAGAGAGGCCCTGGAGACTGAGAAAAGGCCTAATAATCTTAATAGGGATGACTGTTGGAAGGTTAGTAGTTGTTGGATTCCAGCCCTGTCTTCCTAGTCTTCTTGCTCCTTCTTCGCTTTGGTTTCCTTCCCTTTGCAGTTAGTTTTTTAAGGTGAGGGTCTCTTTTAGCCCCTTTCCTAGAAGGTGGGGCTTCCTTTTATTACTGTATTTCATTGGCTTGTTATATTATAGTCCATGAGATTATTTGGGTCTCATATTTGAGCTAGCCTTATGAGTCGTTGTTTCTTTTAGCGATAGGATTTTTTCTTATATGATGGTAGTGTATAGTTTGGTGAGTATTAGTAACCTTGATATAATGATTAAATAATGAATTCTTAAATAAAATAATATTATAGCTCTTAGGGTTATATAGTTCCTGATTTTTTTAATATATTTTATTTACTAAATTATTCTATCTTAATAGAATGGTAAACTTTTATAATCTTAAAATGTTTTAAGGAATTCTTGTTATAATAATTAAAAATAAAATAAATATTTTTAATAACAGAATAATGAAATTAGGTTCTTAATTTATAAATAGTAAGTAGATAATTAAATAGATTTATCAATATCTTTATTACTATTTATAAGGGTAAAGGTGAATAAACATTATTGTTTTTATTATTATGATAATATTAGTTTTATTAAAAAGTGGGGACAGATAATATATTATTATTCTTCTATTATAAATAATATAATGATAGTAGTAGTATTTACCTTTTTCTTAATTCTAATGGTAAACTTTGAAATTATTATAATTTAGGAATAAATGAATAGATTAAATATATATAATAGTTCTAGATTTACTAAAAAATTACCATAGAATGGTAAAGAGTAATATTATATGGGGTAAATATAAATATATTTTTAATATTATGGGATAGTTGAATTAAATAGGTATATTAATATAATAATGGGTATATGAGATTTGTATTATTTAATAATATTTATAATATTATTATATAAGGGAAAAGTAAATATAGTTAAAATAATATATTAATCATAGAAACATTCTCCATTTAATTATTCTAATATTAGTAATAATATTAAGAATTAAAATTAAATATATATAAAAGATAAATAAATATAATAATTAAATTTGGTTCTTGAAATATAAAAATATATATTTTTACCATTCTTAAAATTAATTTTATAAGGATATTAAAATATAATTAATTTAGTTTCCTCTCTCTGGAGCCTGGTCAAACCTAGCTGTTAGAGGTCTGGTTAACCGTTTTAGCTGTTGGAATGGCCTGTTGTCCCTATTTAATGCATCGCTCGGATTGGATATTCAACTTGTCCTGACGATGAACCACATTGGTTGGTTCAAAACGCGTCGACAAAAGTTTTTTTATGTGATTTTGCTGAAATCATTCTCGAAACAAATTTAATCTTCCTTTTTAACCATATCCACACCAACCTCCTCAATGGGGAAATTCATCTTCAAGTTGTATAAATTAGGCAGCCAAACCACCTACCTTGATTCCTACTCCTCCTCAACCAAAAGTACCCCAAAATAATCCTCCAAAGAACCTCAGATTCCTACCCAACCAAACCCAAATCTTAACAATAAGCAGACTTAACCAATATATAGTGGAGAAACCACCTATCTAACTTATGTTGTAAATATTCAAGAGAACCCACCTTCTCCAACAAAAAATCTTAAGGAAGAGAAGGAATATCTCGTGTGTCAAGTCACACAAACTAAGCCTTCCTATCCTGAAAGGTTGACCACTCATAAAGCACACACCTTAGAAGAAGTTGAACTTCTGGGAGAGTTGAAAAGTATGTGTGTCAGGATCCTTCTCCTTCAAGTCGTCAAGGATGTTCCTATATATAATAATTTTATCAAAGAGGAATGTCTTAGAAGGCTAGGGAGGATGAAAAGAGATGCACCTACTATCAATGCCATAAGGCATCTAGCTGATATTATGCTTGGGAGAGTCATCATCCCCAAGTACTTATATCCTAGGAGCTCGGTAGTAGATGTCCACATCAATGACATTGTAGTTCCTAAAACTCGCATTGACTTGGGAGGTATAATAAATGTCATGAATAAGGATACTACGCTCAAACTCAACTTCGAAAGATCTCTAAGGAATACCACCACAATGCTAAAACTTGTTGATAGATTTACAGTAGCACTTGAATGCATCATTGAACATGTTATGGTATCGATTGATTTGTAGAAGTACCCCATAGATTTCCTTATTCTTTAGCCCAAGAACAAGTTTAATGGATACCCTCTTATCTTAGGAATACCTTGATTGGCCACTATTGATGACTACATTAGTTGTAGGGCTATAAATATGGCTATCACTAATTGGAAAACTAAAAAATAGTTTGTATTATATCCACCTTCTCAACCCATCATTGAGCATGATTTTCCTATTTGGGTAGAAGAATAGGAAGAAGAAAACCCTTTTTATCATCTCCCTACCCTTTATTTATGTTGAAAACCGCTACTCGCAATAGACAAATGGATGACTATAATCAGATTAACAAATTACTACAAAAATAAATACCTTGTTTCCACGAATGTTGATGGCTAAAAAGATGAATCTATAGGAAATCCTAGTTTCTCTTAAGACAGTTCATGGGAAGATCTAATAATTTCTAGTTTTGAGAAAATTAATGTGAAAACCATAGAAATCATCCCCTCCAAAACATTGAAAATCAACCCCTTTCTTTCAGCTAATCAATAGGGCCAACTGCTCTCTGTCTAGAAATGACATGTCGATGCAGTTGGATGGGGTTATAAGGGAATGAAGGAAGTTCATACTTTTGTATGCACTCATCACATATACATCAAGGAAGGTCAAAACTTGTTTTACTACCACAAAGGCAAATGAACCCTACACTAAAAGACATTCTAAAAGATGAATTGTAGAAATTGTAATATGTAGGATTCATCTATCCAATCTCAGATGGTAAATGGGTGTCTCCCTTTTTCATTTTCCCTAAAAAGAATGGAAAATGGGGAATTTGTGTTGATTATAGAGAAATTGAGAAAGCCACTGAGAAGGATCATTTTCCCTTGCCTTTTTTTGACCAATTTCTTGATGTCTTTCTAGGGAAAAAGTTCTTCCCCTTCCTAGATGGTTTGAGTGGGTACAACCAAATCTAGATCAACCCTGATGATTATGATAAAACAACATTCACATGTCCATGGGGAGCCTTTTCTTATTGGGTTGTTTTGTTTTTCTATGTAATTCCCTTGCCACCTTCCATAGGGATGTGTTGAGTATACTCTTTGATCTTATACATGATTTAGTGGAAAGATACATGGATGATTTTACACCCTATGAGGATGATACTTATGCAAATTTTTGCAGAGGTGAAAAGAAATGAACCTCTCCCTAATCCATCATAAATGCTCGTTTTTTATGAATGGAGGGATTCTCTTAGGGCACTTTCTCTCTTCAAATGGAACCTGTGTAGTTCCTAAAAAAATACGCTTCATAAAAAAGGTTCTTGTTCCTAAAAAATAGAAATATGCTAGAATTTTCTAGGCCTTGCTGGATATTATCAAAGATTCATCAAATATTTTAACATAATTACTTATCCTTTATTCTCACTAATAACAAACATGTAATTTTTTGTTGGATAGATTTATGTCAAAATGCATTTGAGGAAATTAAAGAAAAACTAATTAATATACTTATCCTCGAAGGTCCAAACTGGAATTTTCCCTTCCATATCCATACAGATGCATTAGATAAAGTGGTTGATGCAACACTGGGACAAATCAAAAGTAAATTCCCTATGCCATTTATTTTATTAGCAAGAATTTGTCTAAATATGAGATTAACTATACATTTACTGAGAAATAACTCCTTCTTGTTACACATTCATTAAACAAATTTAGGAATTACATTAATGGCTATCAAGTGTTTCTACATATTGGTCAGGTAGAAATCAAATACTTAATGAACAAATCAAATGTCAATGCTCACATAATTAGGTGGTTATTATTGCTACAATAATTTAATCTAACTATTGTTGATAAAGCTAGAAAAGAAAATGGTGTTGCATATTTTCTTTCAAGGCTAACCTTGTCTAAAAATGATGAATAAGTGGTGGATGACAAACTCCATGATGAGCATATATTTTCCATATCATTCTTAACTCCATGGTTTGTTGAAATAGCCAACTCGTTAGTTACTTTCCAGTTCCCTCCTCACTTATCTTCGAAGGAGAAAAGAAAATTTGTCAAGAAAAGTGCCTCTTACACTTAGATTGGGGGTAACTTCTTCATGTTGGGGCCCGGTCATATCCTGAGAATATGTGTGAGGGAAGATGAGGTTTATGACATCCTCTCAGCATATCATTATGGAACCTATGGGGACCATTATGCTACTAAGAGGAAATCTTATAATATCTTTCAAGCGAGGTACTATTTTCCAACTCTTCACAAAGATACCCAAAGATACACAACAAAGTGTGATGGATGCCAAAGGATGGGGAAATCCACCAAAATGATGAAATTCCCCTACAACCTCAAGTGTTTGTTGAGCCATTTGAGAAGTTGGGGCATGGACTTCATTGGTCCTATTAATCCTCCATCCAAATAGAAGAGATACATTATTGTATGCACTTACTACCTAACTATGTGGGCTAAGGTGAAAGTAATCAAGGAAAAAACCAAGCATAAAGTAGTTGAGTTTCTAAGAGAAAACATCCTCTACAAGTTTGGTTTTCCAAGAGAATTGGTGTCAGACTAAGGATCCTATTTCACCTCTAATATAATCAAGGGAATCATGAAGAAACATGACATTCAGCCCTATAAATATACTCTATATCAGCCTTAAGAAAATGGGAAAGTGGAGATTACCAAGAGAGCATTGGAAAAACCCCCTAACCAGAGTGATTAGTAGTAGTTAAAAGGATTGGGTAGAGAGACTAGTTGAGGCCACATGGAAGACCACTACTAGGTTCACCCCCTATGATCTAGTATATGGAAAGAAGGTGTTATTATCTATTGAATTCAAGTATAAAACATTAAGGATGACAACCTTGCTCGGCATGGATCTCACCAAATCACATGATGAAAGGTTACAATAATTAAATGCACTTGATGAATATAAGATGCAGACCTCATTGTATACCAAAGTGGTCCAACTGTAATGAAAAATATAGTATGACAAGCATATCAAAACTAGATCCTTTTAGGAGGGTGATTGGACCCCCTTGTATGACTCAAGGTTTAAGGATTTTGAAGGGAAACTCATAAATAGAAGGTTGGGATCTTATGTAGTTGAAAATATCTATGATAATGGTTCAATCTTAATCATAATGATAGATGAAGAGAATATTTCACTTTTAGTAAATAAAAATAGATTAAAAATCTACAAGTATCCCCTCTCCAAGGTTGAATTTATCAATTCAATGCATAAGGAGCTGAAGTTGATTGGGAGGCTCAGAACTACCAATTCATTTAGCCTCTGACCAATAAGGAAGAAAGAAAAAAACTCAAGTGAAAAACTCATTTGAGGTAATTGAGGCATACTCATTAGTTGAAAACCTCTACGAGGCAAATTGTGTGTTTGAGACAAAATAGTAATAAATATCCCTAAGTGACAACCTTCTCTAAGGCATCTGGAATAGACTAACTAACTAAAAGCCTCCATAAGGCAGCTAGTAAGCCTAAAAAAAAATAAGAAGAAGAGAGAAGAAAAAAAAGAGAAAAAATGGAGAAAATTGTGATTAAAAATGATTTAGATTACCTTAATTTGTGTGAAAATATCCCAGAGAAAAAAAACAACAAGATTGCTTAGATAGAAAATCCTACACTCTTAGCCCAAGACATCATCGCATGCACTCTCGAAGGGACCCGAAAGTACCCGTACACCATTTTCCATCATCACCCATCATCCATAGCACCATATCATAATTTCCAAATATTTTCCATGCATTTTTTTCTATTTCCCTGGGTTTCTACAAGGAAGGTTCTATAATGTTAAGATAGCCAAGATTTGATAAAAAGTTATAGGCTGAGGATTTTCTCTACATATAAGATCAGGAAAAACATTATAGGCATCCTGACACTCAACGATTCCATCAACATGTCTCACCCCTCAGTTTTTCCTCCATTATTCATCATTCTTTTCAACAACAACTCAAAATCCTTGTCTTTTCCATCACACCCACACTCAAAAACCTTTCTATCACCATCATTAGCTTCTCCTTAAATTATCAATACCATTTGATGTATCAGAAGGATAATGTGATGAGCATGATGAATTTATGTGACTGCTACAGGAGACTACACAACCTTATAGTAGCCAACAGAAGCCATACAAGACCAAGTCTCTAGCCCTCCGAAGAAATATTACAACATGCGACAAATTATCACAACTCCAAACTAGAATTGGCAGTCAAGATACACCTTCTAACTCAAAAAACTAACCTTAAGTACCAACATAATCTCTTGTATACAACTACAAGATCACTCTTTTAGCAACAACGACATCAACAGATCACCTCCAAAAGCACCAAAGTAACCTCCAAAATCATCAGAAGGCAAGAAATAAAGTATGAGGATCTCTTGGAATTACCATTCAAACTCATTCATAGCATTAGAAAACTTTAAAATTGCAAAAATTGAATGGATTTATAGCCAAATTATAGTAGCACAGATCTTGTCCAAATTTAGCGAGAAACTTCACTTTTTCTCAAAGTTCTCCACACGTGTGAGGGTGAATAAGAAAAAAATAGAGGGTAATTTGAAAATTAAACCTTGTCTCTTAATGATGGAAAAGGGAAGTGGAGTATGTGATCTGTAAACTCTCATGGATATTCCCCTAGACAATTTGTCACAACAAATCTGATAAAATTATATTTGAAATATAAAATTCTACACTATTACAGCTTTATTAGATTTATGGATTGGTAGATTTATTATTAATAGTGCATGCACGTGAATTTAAAATTACGTAGAAAATAGATAAAAATGAAATAAAATCTCACACCCACATTTTACATAAGACATGACTTGGAAAACACTTTCGGGAGAAAAACCCAACTAGAAGGTGAGGTCACTCTTCTCTCTTTCTCTGAATGTAAATATGGTTGTGAGTACAAAGAATTATTGTTTGTGGTCTCAGGACTACTACAATGCCCAAATCATTTGTTTGTGTTCTATATCATATCCCTCTCACCTATTTTTCTTACCTATGGAACAAATGCACTTGATAGAATGGAACCCCATTTCCTCCTAGTGGCCTGGTTATAGCACAGATCGATAACCTACTAGTGGTTAGGTTTGACTACCTCAACTCTTAACCAAAGTTATATTATAGACTCTTATAGAGTCTTCTACCACATAATCACATGGCTAGCCCATTTTTCATGAATAAGGGTTACACAAAGGTCAACTTCTGAGTGGCATAAATTTCGCATACGGACTCTGATTGACATGATTCTTGCATCATTGGAAAGGTTTGGGTGTGTAGAATAGGAAAGATAGGTGAACAACTAAGGGAAAAAAATTTAGCCCCAAAAAAATGTCGTTTGATGCCTCAAAATTATCCTAGAAGGTTTAAGACCCCAATTTGCCAAATTGGGTCCCATCGGTAAAAATGGTCATGACAGTTGATTCCTCCACTTTTTCCATGCTAAAAGGATTGAGATGGATGCCAAAAAATATAATGATCCAATATACATCAATATGAGTACATTGAAGGACAACAAGAAGGAGATGGGGGCTAGTTCAACCACTGTGCGTTGAGATTTCTCTCACCACCCACTGACACCACCTCCACTTCATCTCAAGATTGACTTTGAGTTTTCCACCTATTTCACTCCATGGCCTGCATGCAATCAATATTAACGAGCCTCAAGAAATACTTACTGCTACAAGGGGAGATTATAGATATTGGGTATTGGGTTAGAATATGTTTTCTACAAGAAGAAGCCTATAACATGCTACAAGAAACAAAGGTTCTGCTACATGATCTTGAATTTCACCTAGAATGCTCACAAAGGTCCCGAATCAACTGGAAAATGAAATTACCCTCAAAAAACCATAAGTACAACAACTTTTCTCACATTTGGAACAATAATTGATGTTTATCTCCTTGAAATTTATCAGCCAACAAGTTTCTTGTGCCAAGTGTTTGAGTTGAACATAGGGGCAGTCAGATAATTTTGTTGTCTTGGAAAGTTCAAAATGACATAATGATTTAGAACAAGAAGTGATAATTTTCATGGGATGATAATTTGATAAGTTTATTTTTATTTTTATTTTAAAAATTGTGCAACTCTCTTATCTATAGGATCTCTTGCTGCCACAAGAAAACCCTAATTCTTATAGCAACATAAGAGGAGCATTCCCTTACAACAAAATTTGTCACCATACTTGTGTGGATTGCATCATACAATGGGAGGGAGATTCAATAGGACAGGACCAAAAAATATTACTTGTATTAATCAAAATCATAATATTAGTTCTATCTTAGAAAACTGCCACTAACTAGGATTCCTTGAGAAATTAACAGGTTATGATGATGAAATTGCCCTAGAATTTTCTTTGAACTTACAAAACCTTGAGGGCCATGAGGTATTCACTACAATTAAAGGGTTAATGTTAGGTCCCTATAATACTAAGTGTAGCCCCCATATTATTATTGTTGTGCCCCATGTAGCCCCCATATATTTATTGTTATGCCCCACACCAACCCATTATTGTTATTGTAGGCTTTGTATCATCCAGTAATTGTTCATTTATGTTATGTAAAATTAGTTTTACCCCTCAAAGAGTCTTATTTTCAATTCATTGATCTATATTTTCTTCTATTTTTGTGACATGGTTACATAACATTTGGTATCAGAGCTTTGGATCCTAGGGTTTTGCTACATCAAATAGGTCATCTTGAAATTTTCACTATAACTTTTTTTCTCTGAAGGTTTAGAAGCTGAAATTTCTATCATGTGGAGCCAAAATCTTGGTGAACATTGTATGAAAAATTCAAAACTTGGTTCACTATATTCTCATGGATATTATTTAAGGAAGTTAGAGTTTTTGTATGCTCCATACTTATGTCTCAAATAAGTGTCTTGGGGAAAATTGTCATAACTTTTGTTTAGGGAATCCAAATTGAATTTCATAAAAAGTTTATGAAATTTCACAGACTGTAGCTTTTTGGGTACTATTTTTTAGGGTCGAAGGTTGAAACTATGACACATGGAATTATGTACAAGCTCACTCTATTGAAGCAATCCATAAGCAAGTCATCTTGGGATATTTGGCCTAACTTTTTCTTGAAGAATCCAATCTTGGTCTAACTAGTGGGGTGAGAGGACACATAGGGATACCACAGGATGAAATTTCAAATCTTGGGTGGTTGAAATCACAGAGAAAGAAATATTTCAAGATCATCCTATTAACAAGCTCAAAATTAAGTGGTTCCAAAATTAATCCCAAACAAAAAAAATCTACATCCATTATGCCCTCAGAAAGCTCTACTATTGCGCATGAAGAAGAAGAAATACAACATGATATATCAAAATTGAGGGGACAATTTTCGTTGTCACAAAGATAAACCAAAAATTAATTAGGAATGATGAATGTTAATATGGATGGTTTAGAAGAAAAAATAAAATACGACATGGATGGTTTAAGAGAAGACACAGAAGGTTTGAAGGATGGTTTAAAAGCATAAATGGAAGGTTTGAAAGAATATTTGACAAAGTTTTTATGAGAAATGCATCCTAATGTTGATAAGGTAGTTGATGAAAATCATGATGAGAACAAAAGGAATGTGAATCATGATTTTAGAGACTCTAACTTTGGGTTGAAGACCCACCACATTCCTAAGATCTATATGAGGAATTTTGATGGCAAGGATTCAGTAACATGGATACTACAAATTGAGTGATTCTTTGATCTACATGATGTGCCACACACACAAAAGGTACACATTGCACCTTTCAATTTAGAACCCAATCAATTTGTGTGGTATCAATGGCTTTGTTCTCGTAAATCAATTGTCACTTGGAAAATGTTTATGGAGGAATTGGTAGCACATTATGAGGATACAGAGAGAAATACCTCCTTTATCCAATTGATAATTCTCAAACAAAAAGGTTCAATGGCAAAGCACATTGAGTAATTTAAAAGAATGAATATTAAGGTAAATGGTATTCCATAAAAGCATATGATTGATGTCTTCATAGGGACTTTAAAGGATAACATCTAGCATGAGGTTTGCCTTTGGGTACCTAATTAATTGGAAAATGCATTGAGGGTGGCAAGAAAAGTTGAAAGAAAAGTTATGGAAACCAATAGGTCTACCACTCACAACTATAAATATGGAAGTGTTTTTTCTCCTAGCCTCCCACAACCTACAAGATTGACACCACAAGTATTGGAGGAAAAAAGAGAAAAAGGGCTTTGTTACAGTTGTGACAGTAAATACACTAAAGGTAATAAGTCTGCTGAGAAGAAATTATTTTACATAGATTTTGAAGAGGATGAAGAAAAGGGACAAGAAAAACCAAAAGAAGAGGATATACACCAAGAACCAACCTTAGAGGAAGAAGAAATGAATATGACCATATCTTGTAATGCATTACTACTCCTCAAACTCTCAATATAGAAGCATATATCAAGAAGAAAGAGGTAATAGTACTAATTGATTTGGGTAGTGCCCTTAATTTTATTCATTGTAATATAACCAATGAATTGAATTGCTTTCTATATCCAGCACGAGAGTGTCAAGTGATGGCTACAAATGGAGGAACTATAAATTGCTCAGGGAAGTGCCATAATATCAAGCTCACCATGGAAGAATATGTATTGAATAGTCCAATGGTTTCCATTCCAATGGTTGGTGTTGATGTCATATTAGGAGTCCAATGGTTACAATATTTAGGGACGATAGCTTTTAATTTTCAAGAATTTTTCTTGATTTTTTTCTAGTAAGGAAAGGAAATTGAATTAAGGGGTATATGTTGGGCAGCGGATCCCCCCATAGCATGTTTTTGGGGCTTGAAGCCCGATTTTTTGGTCAATGTAATGTAAAGACCCCGCAAAATACGAGCGTGAAGCACGAGAGTCTAGGGTTGTCCGCCCTAAAATAATGTAATTTAATATAAAATGTGTCGGCCTACCCATGGTCTGTGAACCATGGGATTGTATAAATAGAGCGAGGCTCTAAGTGTAAAGATAGTCTTGTCTTAGGTTTGAGAAATATTATGGGTTTTGAATGAGGAATTTGCTCTAAGTTTGTAAGTCTGAGTCTTGGGTGGTAGTAGTAGTAAGAGGCTCTGCAACTGAGTGCGCAGAGGCCTGGTAGAGTCCGCAGCTATGTGCACGGACCCCTGTAGTTTAGTGCGTAAAGTGGAGTTGGGATTGTATCTGAACAAAGGATTAATAAAAGATAAGTTGATTTTGGAATATTCTGTGTCTATGCTTCTGTTATATTTATGCATCTCTTTACAGTTTTATGATTGTGCGCACTTGTTATGAATGTTGAATGATTAATGAGAATATTGGGCCCACATAATTAAGTTCAAATCTATAATAAAAGCACAATTAGGAAAAAGGATCTAGACAACACCTCTTCGCGCTCTTTACGGAACTACGTGAAGGTCAGACGGCTGCGTAGCGCAGTGCAAGTGCGCAAGATTGGTTTGCGAACTTCCCTTTCTTCATCAAGACATCCTTAGGGTGAGGAAACCTAGTTCCAACACCCTTCCATACTACCTCAGGCAAGACCTCAATCCACGCACCACGGACTATTGCCGAAAGGGCCAATAGTTTCAATATTTGTTTAGTTAAATCACTTCTAAACCTGGGTCAGGCCCCAACAAGCCAACAAATGGTTATGTTACCAAGACTGGGATCTACCTAAGGGATGTCTGATGTTGTGCCATTGGAACCCCACAAAGGAAGAAATTGAAGAGTGGTTGGACAAGAAGCTTCATGAGTTCGTGACATAGGAAAACAGAACTTAGCAGATATCCGAGAAGAGGTGGCTAGATCGCTACATATATACGGAAATCCAAGAGATCTTCTTCGCATCCTTCTCTTCTGAACTATACGAGTGGATCACGAGGTTAGCCGACAGCCAGGGAAGGTGTAAGCTCGACCAACCGATAGTGTGGACTCTGAAGTTAGTGCGCAGACTAAAGGCATCAGAAGGTAAGATCGCGCGAGTTATGGACCATTGGCTCAAACGAATAATAGGGGGATCTATCACTGAGTTCATGGTAGACACGAATGTGAGTTATAGCAAAGTGGAACGACATTTTCTCAAGGGACTGCGAGGTAGGTACATTAAATCCCTAAATACCTGGATTAAGATGTTGTTATGTGAAAAAAGGGTGATGCGAATACATTAATGTTTGGAATGACACGGAGCAGAAAGATCTATAAAGGTACCAAGGGATTAGGAAACAGTTCATTAATTTCACCTTCGCGAGAGAGCGAGGAGGAGCTCACTCAGGTTTCGCCAAGAAGTGCAGTCAGTTTGATAAGGTAGCACATTCTGCAGTTATCACCTCCACTTACGCCATCACCCACTTCACCTACTTCACCTCCATATTCACTCGCCCCACCTCCACCGCCCCCACAGTTCAGCATGGCGAGCATGATCAAGCTACCCGTATTCAGAGGAGTAGGGAATGAGGACCTGGACCAGTTCTGGTTCATGGTAAGAGCAATGTAGGAAGCACAAGGGGTCATGGATGACAACATTAAGAAGGCCACATTAGTGAGCGCACTGCAGGATCGTGCATTGATATGGTATATCAAGCACTCTAATGATTGCCCAAATGCAGGAATAGCGGAGATCCAGAATGCGTTGAACAGAGAATTTAGCTGGCCGAAATCAGAAACACAGTCAATCATCGGATTCAAAGAAATCAGGATGCTTCCAAGCGAGACCCCCTCGAATCCAGATCAGAGGCTGAAGAGTACGATCCACGAGGCTAATATGACGCTAACGGATGCACAACACCATGCATGGTTTCTGGCACCTTTGACACCACACCTGAGGACGGTGCTGTCACAGTAGAAGCTTTCAACCCAAGCCGACGCATTGGAAATGGTGATGAGGTTGCATGAAACACCAATACAGGATCCGAGATTAGGAGTCCAACAAATCCACGCGCGACTGCAGAATCTATGCTTGGAGATGCAGAGTTTGAAGTAGAATAGGGCACCATGGCCAAAGGCGTGCAGAGAAGTGTGGTGCATAAAATGCAAAGGCCAGGGCCATGATAAAGACCACTGTGCAGCGTTCGCGAACTACTTGGCAAGAGGGGGACCAATGACATTGAGACCAGAGGCACAGGCAGGGCCAAGTACGACCCCTACGTTATGGTGCGCAATCTGTCAGATAGGAGGAAAACACATGACAAACAATTGTCATCTGTTGCAAAAGTATACACAGACTCCCCAACAACTGTTTTGTAAGTTTTGTAGATCGGTGGGCCACGACGAGCATACTTATCACAACTACGAGTTAATGATGGAGAGGACCCCAACATATAGAATGTAGACAGAAACGCGAGGCCTTGACCCATCTGCGGGGATGGTGCATGCTAGATTTCAAGTCCGAGGTCGAGGACAAGGAGGAATGGGACCAAGAAGGGGTCACAGATAGTTAATTTGCTACAATTGCGGAGGACCATGGCACTATGCTCACGATTGTACTAACCCAACAAGAATCTCTTGTTCATACTGTGCTCAATTTGATCATGAAATGGTAGATTTTCCTACATTGATCACATAGATGCGTGAGAAAGGAGTACTTCAGCCTACTCCAACTCAAAATATCCAATTGATGAGGTCTGAACCACACAAAGAAGACCCCAACGTGAACATGATGCTCAGAAGTGGTGCGACCACAAGGGAAGATAATGGGAAGTAGCCCAAGGAAGATACATGGGTTCACAAGGCTCCTACAAAGGAACCTAAGTTTGACTTGGAATGTGCAAAAGAAACATTTATGGAAGCTAAGAAGAGCTTCGTGGAGGCCTTTACTTTAGGTAGTGAGGACTAACTAGAGCCAAGAATGGATCCTTCTATGCTTACTACCTTTTTAGAGACATGCATGAAGTTGTTACATGACAATAGGGTAGTTAAAGGACTATAAGAGCTGATCACTAGGTGTGCAAGGTCAAGTGAACCACGCATAGTCCGGAAACTAGGAAAGCATACATTGCGCACCGGGAGGGAAATGAGATTGACGGAAAAAATTGGCGAGTATGAGATGGATCAAGTAATCCCAAACCTGGGTTCAGATGGCGAATGTGTTACCAAAGCATACATGGGAACACATGGGAAAGCCCACATTATAGTGGTCCCCTATTCAATTACGAATGGCAAACCAACAGAAGATTTTGCCCATGGGGAGATTGCAAGGGGTAACAGTTGATATTGAAGGCGCGGGCACATAGATGGAATTTGAAGTAATGGAGATTGTTGATGACATCAATCCTTATCTTGCGTTGCTAGGAATAGACTAGGCCACTAATATGAATGGTGTCATCAACTTGAAGAAGCGGAAGATGATATTCGAGAAAAAGTCCCTATGCATAGTAATTCTGCTAGATCTAGCCGAAGGAGCGTGCTACACTGATGTGTGCACAACGATGACAGTGACGACGAGCTAGATTGCATTTACTAGATAATGGCGCAAGACTAGGATCGGTTGAACTTGACTGCAGATGGGAGAATCTCATCGAAACGCGATAGTTACTGTACTTCGGATTCAGATGAAGAAGTAGAATGCTGGCAAAACCGGTTGCACGAAGTAACAATGCTGAATTGCGACATGATGATTAGATCACTGCAGTGCATGACGAAAGAAGCAAGGTAACTGTAAAGATATGATGGGGTAACAACGGTGGATGAATTCTTAGACAAATTGGAAGGTGCAGTACTAGAATAGCAGCGGTACGAAGCGCTAGAATGGGCGTTGCACACGACACCCGCACGATGGTGGAGTGCACATCAGAAGACTATTAGAAACTGGTGTGAATGTAGAAGATAGATGTGCTTAAGGTTTGGAAGTCCCCAGCATTGAACGAGAGCCAGGTAGCTAGGATGAAGCAGTTTGCGTGCCCACCTATGTTGATGGGTACAGACGTGTGCTATGCAAGCACATCCTAGACTAAGGATTGAAAATCAGAACCTGACACGGCAGCAGGGAAAGTGATGCACCCCACAAATATTCCATGTCGGAGCATTCACAAAGCTATGCGAAATCATGAATAGAGTTTACTAGGTAGAACGAACTAATTGGGACCTGTGCGTGCCAGTGGTCCGATGGGCCTATGGGGCCATGCATAATAACCTGAGCACGGGAATGATTCTGAAGGTGACGAGCAGAGTTGAGGTTGTAGCTTTGGGAAAGAATCCACACACAATAACTCCCATAATTGGGACAACACGCGAGGACCAGTGCGAAGAGATTATGTAGCCGCACGAAGACGAACATATGCAGATTCAAGAAGCCATTTAGTGAGGGAACTTTGAGCTTCGTGGACTCGAAGAAGATCGGGTACGACTAAAGCAGAAAAGTAGATTAATGGATGCGGACATCAGAAAATTGGAAACCACATCGCGCAAGCATTACGCGTCGACAGAAGGACGGGGCCACATATGGGCAGCCCTACTACCGCACTAAAATATTGTCACCGAGAGTTTTTGGCTATACTACCATGGTTGTGACCACACCTTATCAGACAAAGTAACCAAGGAAGCACACTGCATAGGGAAGAACGCGAGGTGTTTACTTGTGTGAGGGTAACTAAGGAAGGCCCACGAACCAGGTTGGAAGGTGACTGGAAGCCTCGCACCAGTGGTGCGACCACCTAACTATCTGTAAGAAGCACAATCTCAGTGCTCCAAGAAGTTGAGAGAGCTTGGGACTATAAAAGAGTTTGTATGGGAGCTGTGTGACATGGAAGCTACGCATAGGATCAGTATGACGCTCAAGTCGCGTTCGCGCACAAGGGACTACGTTATTGCGCAGATAGGTTGGAAAGTGACTGTTGGTGTCACTGTTCATGACAAGATGGCCAATTTAAGACAACAAGGAATGGATGGCAGGCAATTAAGACAGAGTCAGAATTAAATTTGAAACGATCTGCTGCCAATACCGCATTATTGAGCCAAAGGAGGGGGGAATGATCGAATTTGAATTCTGGCAGGCCTATAAATCCCAAATGGTCATCCATCGAACAACCCTTGGTATCTTAAGAATTCAACTATTTCATATGGACTTTACGGCTTTAGAGGATTTGAAAGCAAGTTCAGTGTTTGAAGCATTGCCAAAAGAGACACAAGACCTTCTAAGCAGAGTGATGTCAATCGCCAAGGAAGCCGCACCGAGCCCTATGTCACCAGTGGGAGATGTGCCTGAAATTCCAAAATTTCCCCAAACGCCAAGGCCTAAAAAGGACCCACAGGGAGCAGGACCGGTCTGTATGTCTCCATGAAACCCGCGGTTTGGTAAGATGTCTATGGAAGAGAAGGGAAAAACGGTTAATATTGAGAGCAATGATGAGGAGGAGGATTTTCAGGCATTCATAGAAGAGACTGAACCAGAGGTAGAAATGGAGGAAGACATCCAGCCAGTACGCACCGCAGCAAAGCTGCCCAAGTATGTCCCTACCTAAAAATTTGGATGCTATTAAAAGCACACTCAAAACCTCGTTCCTCCCTGAATGAATTATGTTTGAAGGTTCGGCTGTGGGTCGCGTACCCACAATGAAGTTTGAAGACTAGGACCTCGCGGCTAGCGAAAAGTTCCCTCATTTGGAAATTAGCCAACTAATGAAACAAAGCAAGGAGGGGGCAGTTACAACACTGTAGCCATGAAAATGGCTGTGCGGGGTGCAAGAGGCTGAGCTACTCCACCTCCTATCGATTCCACACTTTCATCAGGCACCAATCACGATATTTTTCATTAGGCAACTACTTTTCCTAGTGCACAATGGGTACTTGTGGCTAGAGGATCCCATTCCCATTAGGGCGGAGCTTATTCATAGGATTTCTCAGCTTCCCTGTACGGGAAGAGACCCCATGGAAATAGCTAGTACAAGTGGAGACTTGGAAATTGCAGAGGCCATGAAAAAGAAATATAAGTTAGAGAAAAAATAGAGGGGTTACATTATTACTAGCATTCAAAAAAAAGGGGTCTGAGTTGCTACACAGTTGTTGGCAGGAAAAGTGATGAGAAAATGTCATGGCAATGAGGTACCAGCAATGGTCATCGCGTTGGCTGAGCAATGTGCAGAAGGGGTATGGTTCAACTGGGCATAGTTCCTTTGCGAGAAGTTCCTGATGAACTGTAGGGAGGCCCAGGAGCATGGTAAGACCTTCCACTACACATGGTTTCTCTTATCCATCCTGTTGGTTACAGGAGAATTACTTGAGGATAGTTAGTTTCCTCCCCTTGACCAGGACTAGCCAGAGGCAGCAAAATACGCATCGCTATGGGCGACGAAGGATGCCACGTGAATTCGTGAAACCAAGATCCTCTGGGTATTGATGGAGGTGAGTGTACGAATGTGGATCAAAAAATGGCCGCGCCTATCCCCCTCGATATACGACAGTCTGCGGAGCTTTGAAAACTTTAAAGTAGATATGCACAATGCGTATATCAGGGAGCAGAAGGATCCAGAGCAGAAGTGGACCACATTCCCCTTCATCGCAATAGATGATGTTGTTTTTGTGGTGCTCGACACATGACCACCGTAATGGCACACACCAAATTTGGCGGCACATGATGAGACTGCGATTCAAAGACAAAAGGATGCCGCCAAGCTGCTAGCACAACAGAAGCAGAATGAGCAGCTAGCTAAGGAGGTAACGGCTTCCTGTGAGGCAGCGAAGGCTGCCATAGAGCAGACCACGGCCGCTGAAAAAACAGTAGTAGCAGGGGCCACCACGACGCAGGAAGAAAGAGGCCTAGACTTGACCACAACACATGATACGGCGAAAGGCACGGACCCACACACATCATCAACATAACCAAAACAGCCACATAATATAGAATGGACAGGGCCCAGGAAAAATACCAAGGCTTCCAAATTAGATGGGGAACCTATTACACTGACTGAGGGTGACCTATACGACATCAGTGACACAGTTCGCGAAGTCACTAGGGAGGTGCTCCAAGAAGCAATGACGGAGCAGCAAAATGTGTTGGGGGAACTCAGAGTGCAACTCCAAGAACTTCAGGTGCAGCCCTCATAACAGGGAACGGTAGCTGTCTACAAAGCTACAGGTACATCAACAACAGAGCAGTTGTTGCGGGCCAAAATGGCTAATACCGTCGCACTGCCGGAAGGAGCACTGACAACGGACAACATGGAGGACAGAGCCGTGGTAGGCCGGCTCAAGGGACTTGGTCTAAACTTGGCTGCCCTTCCGCGAGAGATATTATACTAGCTGTAGGATGGAGCGACGACAGAGCTTCGCACTAGGGAAGGACGTGCAGTACAGATGCTCAGTGAATAGCGAATCATCTTTGAGAAACTAAGCCTCCAACACAATGAAGTGGTAGCGCAGACTCAGCAGTTGGAGCAAATCTTCAAGGAAGCATGTCGTCACATCTCCGAGCTAGAGATTGCAACAGACTTACCAATAGGTATGTAGATCCACAAATTGGCCAGTGGATTCCGCGAAGAAAAGGAGGAAGCAACGAGGATCTAGTTGGACCTCAACCTGCAGATCACAAAACTACGACTGAAGGCGCAGCTCTCTACACCCCCGGAAGTCACAGAGCAGCGCCACTGTGCCATTCAATTGGGGTTGGAAGCAATAGAGTGTGCCATACAGGATTGCACATGCTTGTTAGATCATTCACTCTTCACCCTCACTTCACTGTAGGAAGACCCAACGCTACAGCGTTTAGAGACAGAAGCGCGGGAGTTGCAGAAGGCCTATGACAATGTCCAGGGGACCGTGCATACAACCACCCTTACTCAGCGATTGGCCAAGATGAGGGAGGCCTAGGCTCTAAAGGAACAGGTGGACGCCGCACATCAGAAAGAAGCAGTGCTTAAAGCACGCATCTAGCCTTGGCTTGAGGAAGCATTCATGGTCACCGCCAAGATCAGGGAAAGTTGGCACAAATGCAGGGCATATATGCACTCAGACAAGGAATTGCGCCTGACAACGACACATCGGAGATACGCGCACAACTGGTATAGCTAATAGCGGAAGAATGTGATGTGGATGTAAGCGAAGCGCAGAGGTTGCTGGATGGACTCTGCGTGAAGATCACCACACTAGCAAAGTGACTCGAGACGAGTCATGATGATTGTGTTGGGGGCCTGTTGAGTAGGGGATCCTCCCATAGCATGTTTTTGGGGCTTGAAGCCTGAGGTTTTGGTCAATGTAATGTAAAGACCCCGCAAAATACAGGCACGAAGCACGAGAGTCTAGGGTTGTCTGCCCTAAAATAATGTAATTTAATATAGAATGTGTTGGCCTACCCATGGTTCGCAGACCATGGGATTGTATAAATAGAGCGAGGCTCTAAGTGTAAAGACAGTCTTAGTCTTAGCTTTGAGAAATATTATGGGTTTTTAATGAGGAAGTCGCTCTGAGTCTGTAAGTCTGAGTCTTGGGTGGTAGTAGTAGTAAGAGGCTCTGCAGCTGAGTGCACAAAGGCCTGGTAGAGTCCGCAGCTGTGTGAGCAGACCCTTGCAACTGAGTGTGCAGGGTGGAATTAGGATTGTATCTGAACAGAGGATTAATAAAAGATACCTTGATTTTGGAATATTCTGTGTATATGCTTCTGTTATATTTATGCATCTCTTTACGGTTTTATGATTGCACGCACTTGTTATGAATGTTGAATGATTAATGAGAATATTGGGCCCACATAATTAAGTTTAGATCTATAATAAAAGCACAGTCAGAATAAGGATCTAGACAACACCTCTTTGCGCTCTTTATGGAACTATGCGAAGGTTAGACGGCTGCGCGGAGGATCAATTCTTGAACTTCCCAGACTTCATCAAGACATCCCTAAGGTGTGGAAACCTGGTTCCAACACGCTCCCATACTACCTCGGGTGAGACCTCAATCCGCACATCACGGACTGTTGTCGGAAGGGCCGATAGTTTCAAGATTTGTTTGGCTAAGTCACTTCTGAACCTGGGTCAGGCCCCAACAAGCCAACAGTATCAAAGGGAAACCGGAGAAGATAATCAGCTATAATTTCACAACAAATCTTTTGAAGGAATAACAATGAGGCATAATTGCACAATTGTTTTTTCTATATGTTCAAGCATCGAAATCATCCATTTCTCTAAATCTCCAACGAGTCTTGGAAAGCCAATCCAAGTTATTTGAGACTCCCAAAGGTATCCCACCTATTCGTGATCATGATCATGTTATTCACTTGATTCTAGGAAGTGTTCCTCCAAACACCATACCTTACAGATATCCCTATGCCCAAAATAGTGAAATTATGGTTGTAGAAATGCTAGACTCGGGTATAATTCAACCTAGCCAAAGCTCTTTCTCTTCTCCAATAGTATTGGTATACAAGAAGTATAGACCATGGCATATGTGTCTAGATGATAGAGAGCTCAATAAGCTCACTATTAAAGATAAATTTCCCATTCTTTGAGAAGAACCTTCGGCGAAAAATCACATAGAGATATTTCAGTCGATGCGTTTCGAACCAGCCAGTGTGGTTCATCGTTAGGACAAGTTGAATGAGCAGAACTTGCTATGCAATATAAATAGATCAGACAGAATATCACATGACCAAATTTCCAGATCAGGTAACGGCTAAAAAGATAACAGCTAGATTTGATCAGGAAATGACTAGCTAGACTATGAAGGGCATAATTGACTAAATAAGCAAAATCAATTATTAATTTCCTTATAAACATAAATGGATAATTTTATAATTATAACTAATGTTAGAATAAGCAAGTTAATATATTATAATCATAAAATAATTCAAGTAATAAAAATTAGTTAATTATATTTTAAATCAAGTATAAGTTAAAGGGACATTTAATTCTTAATTTTAATTAAGTAAATACATGAATAAATTAATTAGT
>APFE030443762.1:7822-27233 GCA_000404065.3 Pinus taeda | reverse complement strand
AAAGTGGAATCTCAGAGATTGAGTGAGGGGAAGGGGTCGAAAAGGGCAAAACACAGGCCAAACCTAGAAAATTGCCAAGTTGTAGCTAGAAACTAGGGTTTGTGCAAAAATGAGGAATTTGGCGGATCTAAGAGATGGGAAGTGTTTGATAAGGTAAATGAAGGATATGGAAAGGTGTATGAACATCAGTAAACAAGTTTTGCCGATGATTTGACCATCCGAGAGAAAATGGCTTCAAAACCCTAGGAGAGGGAAATGACCTTGCCTAGGCGCAACTGAAGCATGAACAAGACGTAAAATGACTCATTAGACACTGACATGATAATGAAAACCCTACGAATGATGATAGACTCAGCTAAATGATGACATAGACCACAATTTGGACAACTTTAGAAGGAGTGAAAGCAAACCCTAGACCTAATGCCTAGTGACCAAATTTTGCTTGAAAACTCTTTGAAATGACAAAATTTGACCTTGACACTTCAAAATAACTTTGTAAGAGCACATTTGATCACTGGAGGAAGGCTGGAAAGACTGACACTAACACATCAGAACCCCAAAAAATATATTTGTGTCTAAAATAACATCAGTAGCTCGTATGCCTCATACATTTGTGGCACGCAGGCCTCAAAAAATATGTAAGTGCTGGACCTAGGAACTAATCAACACGGTTGACATGGTAGCATGAGACAGCTCGTGTAACACAACTCAGCAATCAACGGATCCGACCTGAGACTCCCACCATGTGTCTCAGGTACCGACAGGGCATGTCTCCTATCTGAGCATACTCTCAGATACCATGAGTTAACCCCTCAAGGTTCCTTGCGATCACATCAATATGGCGGGGGACGCACCTGGCTATCGGGGACATCCCAGCTGGCCATTGTGGTCCAACATCTGCATGAACAAGAGAAATATTATAAGCACATTTATACCAAAAAACAATTAAAAAATCTCAAAATTAAAAATTTGATTTTTTATCTTCGTCATCGAAGTCCTCTCCATCTGGTAAGGGCATATCTGTATCTCCACAGAAATCAATTTTGTTATATGGTCAGTCCTCCACGACAATCGTCTATCATCATAGCCATGAAAAGAATGCAGGTTTGTATGACATATGCTGACCCCCAGTGATCCTCGGCATCAAACGACTCCAACAGGTCGTCCGCTAATCGTGTGGCATAGGAGGATCTACCTCAGTCAGTTGATACTAGAACAATGGTACTCATTCCAATAAGAAGGTCACAAGTATAGATTTGAAGCCAAATTGCTTCAGATTCCCCGCCTTGGCCTTAGACAACTAGTGCTTGATGTTCATATTCATGGTCTCTGCTCAGTTGAAAATCATAGGAGTTGTGCAGTAAATAGCATAAAGGAACTTCAACTTGTTAGTCTCATGTTCCGCCTAGGACCCTGCCACTCTGTTGATAGTCAACAAAAGCACCCTCAGTGTCAAATCCCGCACATTGGAAATCTCTCTCTTCCCACTCTTGGATTTCAGGGTCTCATGGCAGTGTCCGGCAAGAAGGGAAGATATGCTTGCCCCGATCAGACGTGACCCATACAAGTTCATTGGCTCACCTATGTGAGATAATCTAGTGATGAAGTAAATACCTGAAGTTGCCAAATCCATCTCCTGGTCGCCAATGACAAAAATCTCCCGATTAATGTCCTAAAGGCTTATCAAGTATCGAAGCAACTTGGGTTGGGCCCGCATCCCCGGTGTAAGGAATAATTTGAGGAGCCCACAAGCCCTCAAATAATCCAGGAAATTTGGGTCATTCATTGCCTGGGTATCAACATCTTCATGTTCTCGTTCCTTCCAATCCACCATTTTTGGTGTTCCTCTCCTACAAAAGCCATTAATTTGAGTCAATAATTATCATTGGCACATTAAATTCAAATTTAAACAGTCAGTTTTTTAGAACATAGGGTTTTACCCTATCCACGATGTCGGTGTACCTATTTTAAAAAAAATTGTGCCGATCAGCGCGGATGGCTTTGCTAATCACCCTTGGTCGGCGCAATTCCGTGCCCGGAAATCATGTCGACCGAGGGCGAAAAAGATTTTCAAAAACCTCCCTAAATTTAAAAAAAAAAAAAAAAAAAACAAAATGGCTAAAAGCATGAATAAATAGCATGGAAATGGAGCTCCTGGCTTCAGCTGTTACCTGGAACTAGCGCCTCGTCAATTATCTCCCATAATTTGCTCTAAAATAATTAGGGAAAAAGTGGGTAAAAAGTCTTCACAACAAAGGTAAAATGGTAAACGGTAAAAATATTTTTACTTTTCCCCTTTTTATTCATTTTTTCATGAAAATAATAGGTTTTCTAAATATTTTGACCTATTTTTGCCTCAAGGAATCGATAATACACTTTACCTTACTTGTGCAGCAACAGCTGATGGATGTTCGACGATTATGATGAGTCACGTTTCAGCTTTTTTCTCGACTCGTTAAACTCATTTAAAAAGATTGTGGAGTATTTTTTTCCTTTTTGACTTGTTAAAGAGAATAAAAATGGGGGGTCCGCTTTCAGCTCTTTTTCGACCCTTTAAAAATGAAAATATAGTTGAGCCCTTGTCGTTTCGAACTCGTTAATGGATGTGAAATGTTGTAAACCCAGTATAAGTTTACCCCTTTTTTGGGTTGGGAGGCACTATTTACGAAAAAGGTACTCCTTGACTGAAATGGTCAAGCGGTTCTCTCAAGTATTGTTTTCTACCTTTTTGGGCTCGAGAGACATAAATGTACCAAAAGGGACCATATGGAGTTTTCTTTTATGTGTCTTTTTCAAACTCTCTAAACATGAAAATGATATCGAGTTACACCTTTGTCAAACTTTTTAAACTATTAAACGACATCGGATTCATCACCATGACGAACATGAGCTTCTCCTTCCTAGGGCTCATTAAACTCGCTAGGTCAGATTCATCCGAAGGATGAAGTACAGTGAAAGCATATGTTATCCCCTTCAAGCTTGCGATTAAAAAATAATTGGGGTACCTACCAGAAATAATGGAGGGAAATTTGTAAATCTATCAGTCGTGTCAGCAGCTCACTCTTGAACATGACACTCTTTGCTTCATGTTGGGTTGGGACATCCTCCTTTGCATTGTTGACCTTCCTGGGTTTGGGCCATTCATTTTTGCCTTCGATTTGATCTCTGCCACATCATCATGACCACCGATCCCATGGATCCAAAATCTGCCAAACTTCCAGTTGTTTCGCCGATATGTTCAAGAGTTGTCCTTCTGCAGTTACACTTACCTCTATTTCTTTGTATCATTCGAAATCATTTTGCATCCTCTCGTCTCGCGTTGATGATGTGGGATTCATTATGGCCTTCCTTTGACACGGTCACTTTCCGTCGACTTCAACTCATTATCCGGAAAGTTGACCGAGAGACTCCCTTCCAGTGCCTTAGAGCTTGCATGCCCTAATGGGAAGTTCTTCGCACTCAACGACAAGTTCACATCATTGGCTTTCGATCGAGTGATTTCACGGGTGTTCGACTTCAATTCCTCTATTCACATTCCGTGGATTGTGCTAATAGTACCTTGAGGACCATTGTCATTATTGGTGGTTTCTCTCGCGCTTGTTAACAGTTTACATCATTGATTGGTAATCAAGCGACTTTCTAGCGCGTTCGACGTTGACACATCTATTCGCATTCTAGGATCTGTACTTTGATCGGGTCATGTTGGAGCGCAATACCCTGGACTCAGATCACAAAAGTCCAGTTTGCAATGTGGTGTGACATGGTTTTGATGATATGCATGTCTCTTTTAGAGGGCTAGATATGACCAGACCATGAGTTATCATATGTGATCCTTCTCATTATTGGATGGCTGCAACCATACCTTGGTTTCGTTATGATCCTCTTTGACAGATGGTTGCTGCCATACCTAGATCCATTTACATGATCATTCTCTAGATGGCTGCGTCCATGTCACGTTTCATGTATCATTTGATAGAGATCTCAGTTTATGTATATGTATTTGTACTTGCTTGCAGGTTTTCTAACAGCAGACCAGTTCCCCACACTGATTTATAAAGCATTTCATCCCTCACTCCAGTTCAACCTTCACGCTTTAGGGGGCATCTGTTACACATCATTTTGTCACTCCCTATACTACCTATTCCTTGATCCTGGAGGAACTCTACAATGAACCCCTCATGCTTTTCCTTCATGAAGAAACTCCCATTGTGTCCCTCTTCATGAGCAGATAAATTCCCTTTTGCACCATTTCCCCTAAAACTTCTATTTTGCCCAGTTTACAAGACCAGCGCTGATGACCTTTGTCTTCCCAAAGCTGATGTGAAGAGATTAGCACTACTCCTTGTGCCAACCGGAGTGATTGAGCTGTCTTTCAGTCGCGTCGGTCCTGTTATGGAATTCTTTTTAAATTAGAGCCGAAGCTTCCAGCTCTAGAAGCTCCGTAAGGGAAGTCTGGTAAATGGTTTGGCCAGATGGGGTCGAGGATTATAGTTTGGGCTCCTTTCCCCTATAATGATGGAACTACGTCAAGGGATAAGTCCTTCTCCCATGAGAAGAGGATCCATCTCCCATCCATATTTCCTATATAAACCTCCCTTCTTCCCAAGCACAAGCTAGTGTGAGTGTTATAATTGCAGAGTTTTGGTTGAGTGTTGATGCTGTTTTAGTTTGGAGTAGACAAGCAAGCTATTACTAGTTGTAGCTATCTAGTTGTGTGAGGGAGAAGTGTGTTTTAGTTTGGAGTGAAGCCTAAAGGGAAGAGCTTTAAAACTATTGTTGTTTGAAGCCATTGTGGAATGCTAGCAGAAGTCTGTGGGAACCTGGTTTTATCAGAGGAAGACTGCAACGTCAAGACGAATGGTTGCAATCTCTCTTTGATATTAATATATGCAACTATCGATTGATTTCCTACATGTTTTGTAATATTACATATTCATGGCTTAATGTTTCTTGACTTGTTAAGTAGGTTGAATTGCAATTTTTCTATTATTACGTTTGTTGTCTGTTGTTGTTTACTTGTTTCAGGAGCTTGAAGAAGGAAGTGAGAGATAGCTGGAGCGAGCAAACAAGAACATCATCAAACATGATAAGTGTCCAAGAGGTAGGCCCTCTTGATTGATTCTAACCTAAGGAAATATTCCATAGAATGTATCTATTGTGTCTAGACCCATTAACGGGCTAGAGGAATTCATTCATGTCCGCACTTATAATTTTACTTCACCACAACATGCCTTGTTGTATCTTGATCTCTTGTGCAAGTGCATAAACGTTGATTCAAGGTCTTCAATAAAGGATATCGAGATAGCATCAGAATGAGGTAGGCCATCTTCTTCGTCTCTCTTTTCAATTGTAACTTAGGAAAGTGTTTGGTAGATTGTCACTTAGGTTTGTAGACCCACTCATTGGGCTAGAGGGATCATCTCTATCCGCAGAGAGGATTTACCTAGACAAAAAAATGATGACTCCATTGGGGAAGCTATGATCCTTTCTATTCAATCCTTCATCCTGATTTTTGTTAAGTTTGACCAACCATCCATTTTCAAGCTTGTTTGTTTGTCTGTAACGTTTTTCACTTACCGGTGATTGCTTGAAGGTTCTCAGTTTTTGCTGATCTTGAATATTTTTTGGTTTTATCTCATCTTTCTTGACCATCAAGGTTTTAATTACAGTCATCTTTCACGATGACGCCGTGGATGTTTTAATTACAGTCGCAATTATTGTTGTTTTGCCTATGACAGGTGCGATGATCCCAGAGGTTAAAGAAAATTAGGATTTTTCTTCTTGATTTCAGTTTTTTTCCTTCTAGCAATGATTTGTCAGTGTGATTATAGTGGCATTGTCTTGGTTGACATGTTTTTCTGACTACAATTGCCTCTTGTTTTGGTTTAAGTGTGTTTGAAGCTTGATTGCTTTCCAGGGTTCCTAGGGTTTCTAGGTCACCTTTCATTCGCTTATTGATTTGTTCCTCAAAGATCAGTTACCCTTGATCAAAGAGTCTTTTTGCATCTGGACATCTTCTACAAATCACTTTTGGTTCTTTGGTATAAATATGTTTTCATTGCTGTCGAATCAAGTAGATGTTTTGAAAGTCACTTTAGTTCCGTTAGCAAGCAATAGATTACAAAATTGTTTGTTTTTTGATTGAATCAAAAGGAAGTGCTTATTGCTATCCTTGTGTTTCAGAAAGTGAAAGTGTATATCATTGAAGTATTTTTGAAACAGTGCTTGTATTCAAATCAAAAAGTGAAAGAGATTTTCATGATTAATGAATTGTTTGCATTTTCTTTTGCTCTTTTGCACTAGTTTACATTGATTGCATTAAAGTGAAAGGAATATCATTATTGCATCTTTAGTGAAAAGAAAAAGATTTTCATTTCTTTGGTATTGTATTTGTTAGTAGTATGAAAGATTAGATTTCATTTTTACTTATTGCATTAAAAAAAAAATGTATTGATACCTTTTGGATTATTTGATGCATCGATTGGTTGTTTCTCTTCCTTTGTTAGAATAGATTTCATCAAATGAAAAGTTTCATTTTCATCATTTAGTTTCATTTTAGGAACAGGTGACATCATTGAGCCCTCAAAACTGAAACTTAATTCAAAGATAAACTTAAAATTTACCTCAATTAACCTAAGGAGCATTTGAAAGATTAACACTCATACTTAGTGTTCTAGGCTAGAGACATGTTCTAGCGTCTATAAAACTTAGCAGTTGTCGTTCACAATACTCTTGCATTAGACAGCGTTAGCATAGACTTGTGCTCCCCCTACCATTGAGTATATAAAGGGAGACCCTCATAGGTTGCAAACCTTTATCCATAGGAAGCTGAGTCTACCACCCTATAAATGTGATACATCAAAAACAAAATTTGGGGATATTTTTTTCACATACATCAAGTCCTTAGCAAATTTATTTGTTAAGGTGTATATTGCAGTTCACGATTACTTGGTAATCCTTTTTGCCTAGAGTATCCTGAGTAGTCATTTTGATATTTTCTGACTCCCTAAATTTGAAAATATCATCGAGCACTTGTCCTTTCAAGATCACTAAACCAAAGAAAGCGACTAAAGTCATCTTTTCATCCTTTTATCGACTCTTAAAACATGAAAAGGAAAAGTGTTTGTTTCAAATTATAAAAATAACTTCCCACGATAACATGTCGAACCCATGCAGTTGCTTCTTGGCCCAATCTTGAGTAAATACTTGTAAATTTTATTTTTAATCAACCCTCAATGAATCTCCTCTCCTTTTTCTGCTCTTGAGAGAAATTCATCGTGGCTAAACCATTGAGTTCACCCCAAAGTTCCCCTTCATTTTCTGATACTGAAGGGTCTTCACAAGGAGTTCATCCGGAACTTCCTTAGTCACTTGAAGCTCAAAGTTTTGAACTTGGGATTGTCTCGAGCATTCAACCCCTTTTTTCTCGTCCACCACCTTCGGATTCCTTGTCACCTCAAGAATATGATCCAGAAACCCTTGAGAGTCCATAGAGGTTTGTCTTATATCCACCGAATCCACTATTTGATCTTGTTGTGATATCTCCTCAGCGTCTTTATAGTCCTTACGATCAACCTGGTGTTCCTTTGGATTTGTCTCCTCATACATCTCAGGTTCCTCCTCTCTAATTGTTTCCACCCATGGATTCAGAAGGTGAGATCCCAACCTCTTCTCCGGGTCATTCGGAAGTTTCTGCTACTCATACTCCTCATGTCGATGATGATAAAGGGCATGAATTTACTCTAGAAGGCTTTCCTTTTACAGGAAGAGTCTCGTCTCACACACTTCCTGAAACTAGTGGGCCTATGTCGCCACCTGGTTATACAACCCTAGCCTAGTTAGTTTCAGGAACTCCTAGTGCTTCATATTTGAATCAAAATCCTATTTGGTCTTCAAATGCCATGCCTACTACTAGTCTGTGCATTCCAAACTCGACCTCTCAAATTTTTGTACAAACTGATGTTACATCAGTTCCTGTTCAACCTATTGTCCCATTGAAACCTGTACCGTCGTTTCAACCATCTATTTCCGTACAACCGACTGTTTCAGGTCAGGTTTTAGTCAATTCTTCCACCCCTCCATTAAGTGGATAGAATGTGCCACCACCTGGGAGGCAAAATCTTAACATTCCTCTTGTGTCAGGTGAAACCCATGTGAGTGGATTACAATCTCACATGGTTGGGGTTAATCAACCTTCTTATGGTAGTATTCCTAACCATGTTGGTCCATCTTGGTCGAGTAATATCTAGTATCAACAGCCTTATATGGCTCGTGTTCCCATCCAATAGGCTTATATCCCATATGGTTTGCAATCCTTGGTCAATCCATCTTACATTCCGCAAGAAGGTGCTTATGTCCAGCCTGGTCAATCCATTATTCCTGGTGGATATGACCAGATTCAATTCTGAAATTACCAATACCCATAGGGTATATCCCAATGAATTGTGGAACAACCCTTGCAGCAACAAGGGCAACCATTACAATAGCAAGGGAAACATTTGCAGCAATCTCGACAGCCTTCGCAGCAACAAACTCAATTTATTCAGTAGCCTACTCAACCTTAGTATCTGCAAGGCCAGCCTTCGCAGCAGCAAGGTCAACCTTTGCAGCAGCAAACTCAATTTGTTTACTAGCCTACTCAACCTTAGTATCTGCAAGGCCAACCTTCGTAGCAGCAAGGTCAACCTTTACAACAACAAATTCAGCCTTTGCAAGAGCAAGGTCAACCTTTACAGCAAGAAGCTCAATATGTATATCAACAAGGTGAGCCCTCACAAACACAAGGTCAACACCTGTAATAGCAAGGTCAATCTCTTCAGGTCCAGGGTCAACATGTCTAACAGCCTTACAACCCATATGCCACATATAATGCTTATCAACGGCCTGTGGTAGGTCAATATCAAACCTACCCTGGAAAAAATCCACCTTATGGTCAAGGTACCTTTCAGTGGGGTCAAAATCAAGTTCCCTATCATAAAATTCCTCCACTGTGAGGGAAGAATCCTTACCAGCAAGGTTGGAACCCGTAGTTTGGGCCTCCTCAAAGTCCCTACATGCCATTTAATCTACAATTTCTATTTTTGGCTACTTTGGAACTACCTAATGTCTCAAGGCTCACAAATGATCCTATTCTTCATTCGCCTTACTGGCCTCTAATTCCAACTAAAATTTCAAGTGATTGCCCTAAATTTGAAGGAAAACCTAAAGAGGACTTGCAAGCCCATGTGATTACTTATCACTTATGGTGCTCTTCAAATTCTTATGTTGATGATTCTATCTGTCTTCGCCTCTTTCAGAGAACCTTAACAGGTGATGCCACAAAATGGTATGTCGAGTTATCTTGAGGTACCTATGATGACTTTAACTCTTTAGCTATGGCTTTCCTCACCCACTTCCAGTTTCCAGTTCATTATGAAACTGGCACTCATTTTCTAACATCTCTTAAGCAGGATGCGACGACACACATTTCCGATCATATCCATGAATGGAAATGTAGGCGTCGCCTCATCAAATTCAAGATTCTTGATGAGTTGTTGACCGAATGGTTCACAAAATCATTCGTAAACAGGACTTTTATGGCTATAGCAATGGGTGGTTGTGTTACCGAGGACCAAGCTATTACTCATGCCCATTATCTATACTTAATCTATTCCCAATCTGGCACGTTATATGAGATGTTGCTTGATGCTCCAAGACCATCTTCGGATCTGGAAACTTCAAAGTCTCGTGATGTACCACCTATTGATGGTATAATTGGATCAGTTCCCTAAACCTCTACTAAGACTTCTTCGAAGCAAAAGTCTGTTTCAGATACTGGTTCCAACCATCCTTCGAAAAATTTGTCAATCCTGGTAAAACCTCTGAGGTACATGACGTTCAGTCTACCGCAATAGGTAAGGCCTCCAAAGGTAAGAAAAAGGGTAAAAGTAAATCCAAAATCGACACCCTAAAACATGATCCACCCAAATCATCTGCTAATGTTGCCTCATCTACGAGGAAGATCATTATACTAAGGATTATCCTTGACATGTTGAAGTTAACCATTTATTGAAAAGGACTCCAACTATTTTGAAAGAACCATTTCCATCTCAACAGACGTAGTTGGTATACCAACCACAATCCTCTACCTCCTATGGTTCCCAAGTTTTCATGATTCAAGGTTCATCGCCTATTTTGATCGCTACTCAAACAAAGGATTATCAAACCCTGCAAAAGTAGATGGTGGAGAAAGAAGTCACTTATATACCTTCTATTTCCACTCCATCTAGTTATAGTCCACTCCATATTGAGTGTCCTAACAATGAATCCATAATCCAACCACCTCCCAAAGGTGTACTTCAGAAATCATCTTATAATATGAATGCTAGAGCTACACAATATTATAATATTGTTGAATATTTAGCTCAAGCAACTTCGGCGATGTCTTCTTTGGAGGTTCTCCAAACATGTCCAACCTAGCAGAAATAATTGTTATTTGCTATAGGTGCCATTGATACTGTCGATTCGAGTTTAATTACCTTTGATATTGAAAACCATGTTCCTCTTCTTCCTCATCATATTGCTTTTTTGATTCAAGTTATCATTAAAGGAAAGACGATCCATTAGATTGTTATTGATGAAGGTTCTTCCACCTACATCATGTATGTTTCGTGTTGGAAGGCCATTAGCTCTCATCCTCTCAATCAGTCCCCTAACACTTTGGAGGCCTTTGATGGCAGAGGCTCCGACCCATATGGTATTCTCCCAAATTTTCCTATCACGTTGGAAGGAAAGACCGTAGAGCTAGAATTGGAAGTTGTAGATGCGAATCTCAATTACAACCTTATTCTCAGGCGAAGTTAGAGTCACTCTATGTTTTGTGTGGTTTCTTCTTTGTTCTAGGTGCTTTGCTTTCTTTGCAAAGGAAAAAGTGTCATCGTCGACCAACAATCCTTTTTCTCTTCCTGTGTATCAAACGGCAATGTCTCATATGTGGGAAATACTAAAATTCATTATGAGAGTGTGGGGGCAAGTATTTTTAAAGATTCTACTTTAATGGGTACTTCTACTCTACCACCTCCGCATACCACTTCAATCAATATGATATATGTTTCTACATATCGTTGGATTATTCCTATTCTAGATCGAATTGATTCATTTGGTGATTCTATGTCGTTAATTCCATTAGAACAATATTATCAAGAAATTGTCTTCGCTTCAACGGCTGCTTCAGAAAGTCATGTTGTTTTCAGTATGAACCTAGATACTTATGTGCCATCTCCTTAGCTTGGTTCATGGGATTCTCTGAATCCTTTGAACGAGACATTCCCCACCGACGAGAGTATCGTTGATGTTATGTCTTTGGACGAAACACCTTGGAACGATCTCCATCATCGTTCTTCATTTCTTCCCGACCTCAGTGAGATGCATTCGTGTCTTGAAGTGTTTGTTTCTCATAGCCCAACTCATCCACTTCAAACACCTATTTTGGTGCACGAAGTCCTATCTGAGGGTAATATGGGAAACATTACTGCAATCTTGCCTCTTGACATTTCCATTAAACATGGAATTATTAGAATGTCCATATTAGGGTTTCCTATTCCCCCAATGAGATCAGGGTTTACATTAAACTTTTCAAATAATTTTGAGATGTCTTCGCATGGTCATACGAGGAAATGCCTAGTATTGATCCAACAATTGTGGTGCATGAAATACCTACCTATTCTAGTGCAAAGCCTGTTCGCCAACGACTTCATCCTGTGCATCCTCGGAAGGTTGTTGCTATTTAGGCAGAAGTTGAGAAACTTATAAAAGCTGGGTTTATTTATCCAAACCCATTGACAGATTGGGTGTCTAACATTGTCCCTGTTGCTAAAAAGAAGGGCATGATCTGCGTTTGTGTTGACTACCGTGAAATCAATCGCAAGTGTCCAAAAGACAACTATCCCACTTTGTTTATCGATTAGATCATTGACGAATGTGCTGGGAGTGAGATTTTCTCGTTTATGGATGGCTTTTCTGGTTACAACCAGATCAACATCTCACATGTTGATCAACATAAGATGGCCTTTATCTGTCCTTGGGGCACTTTTTCCTATAAGAAGATTGCTTTCGGTTTAAAAGATGTTGGCGCTACCTTCCAGAGAGCAATGTCTTATGCGTTTCATGATATTCAACACATTGTTCAACCTTACCTTGATGACTTACCAGCCCATTCTACTAAGCGTCATGACCATCCGGACCACTTAAGATCCATCTTTCTACGATGTCAACACTATAACATCCGTCTCTATACGCATAAGTGCATTTTTTGCGTTGAATCTGGTCGACTCTTGGTTTTTGTTGTGTCCCGTGAAGGTATTCAAATATATCCTTTAGAATTTGAGGCTATTGTAAACTTACCCCCTCCTACCTCATTGCTTCAATTGCAAACCTTGCAAGGAAAGGCTAACTTTCTTCGTCGATTCATTCTTAACTACGTTGAACTCGCCGAGGGTTTTACTCACTTGCTTAAAAGGGGATCCCTTTCATTTGGGATGAATTTGCCGAAAACTCCTTCGATGCTTTGAAAAACATGCTTATCAGTGCTCCTTTACTGCATCCCCTTGATTATCAACGCGATTGTTTCCTATACTTGGCTACAATTGACAATACCATTACTATGGTGTTGGTTTAGGATGAAAACGATGGCAGCAAACATGTGGTTTATTATTTAAGCCATAATATCCTTGACACTGAGTCTCGATATGCCAATGTCAAGAAACTTGCCTTGGAAACAGTCCATGTTGTCCAAAGATTTCGTCATTATATCCTTTTACGAAAAACCATTGTGGTTTCTGATTGCAACCCCATTACCTATATTTTCACTTGTCAATTACTTGGGGGCAAATATTCCAAATGGATTGTTATCCTACAGGAGTTTTATTTGGATTTTACGGCCGCCAAATCAAAGAAATCACTTGTTTTTTCCTAGTTGATATGTGCCCTTTCATCTGCAAACACTTCTACTAATTTTACTAAGCAAATTCCTGACGAGACTCTATTTCTCATCAACATTCTTGACCCGTGGTATGGAGATATTATCATTTATCTTCAAACCCAAACC
Source organism: Pinus taeda (assembly GCA_000404065.3). NCBI lineage: Eukaryota > Viridiplantae > Streptophyta > Pinopsida > Pinales > Pinaceae > Pinus > Pinus taeda. The sequence goes on along the minus strand of APFE030443762.1, from coordinate 14,149 downwards.
TTCCAATCTGATTTGTCTCGATCCGACCGATGTTGCATCCACCATCAGTCCTAACCCTATCAGGTTCTTGGTGATACATTGTACCGAGTCAGCGTTGACTATGTTCTTCGTATATGTCTGACATTTGAAGAGGCTAAACGGGTCTTGAATGAATTCCACCCTGGGGCATGTGGTAGTCATATCTCTGGCTACACCACTGCTCAGGAAATCCTTCACAATGGTTACTTTTGGCCTTCCATCTTTAAATATTGTATTCTGGTTGTTCAGAAATGTTGTGAATGTCATATTTTTAACCGCAAGAAGCGCACCCCACCAACACCCTTACACCTAGTAGTTATCGTTGGCCCATTTGCTAAATGGGGCATAGACTTCATGAGATGTAACTCTCGCTTGGTCAGGGGGCATGGCTATATTATCATCGTCATTAACTACTTCACTAAATGGGTCGAGGCGATGCCCACATATAATGTTGACAGTATCATTGTTGCTCAGTTCCTCTTCAACCACATCATAGTGTGTTTTGGCATTCCTCAAGCCATTTTAACTGACCATGGATAAAATTTTCATCAGTACATGATGGCATAGCTGACTGCTCAGTTGGGCCTTCGTCATGATATCTCAACTCCCTACTATCCACAGGCTAATGGCCAAGTCGAAGCAATTAATAAAGTGATGATTACTATGTTTCAATGCACCATTGGGAAGCACAAAAAGGACTAGAATCTAATGTTATTTTCATCTCTTTGGGCTTATAGGACCTCTGCTAAGATGGACATTGGATTCACTCCATTCCAGCTGGTTTATGGTTTAGAGGCAACTCTCCCGATTGAATGTAAAATCCCTTCGCTCAAATTAGTTTTCGAACTTCTTCCTAATACCTCCCCTGAAGAGGAGTGATTACTCTACCTTGAGAGGCTTGACGAGACCTGTCATGTTGCTGCAATGGTAATCAAAGCCCAAAAGAAATGTTTCAAAACACATTTTGATCAAACCGTTTCTCCTCGCACTTTTTCTGAAGGCGACCTGGTCCTCCTTTATGATCAAATTAATGATAAGTTAGGTGCTGGAAAGTTTGAACCTATGTGGCATGGGCCATATTTCATCAAACGTGTCTTGCAAAAAGGCACCTATGAGCTAGTTGATTACGAAGGAAATGCATTTTCATAGCCCCGAAAATGGGTTGTATTTGAAAAAGTATTATGCATGAAATTCGTGTAATTACTTTTTGTACATTAGTGTGGGAATTCATTGGTGTGCGCCTTTTGATTTTTGGTATGTTTGTTTGCTTTGCAGACGTGTATTTTTATGCTTACCTTGTGTTCCACTCGGTTTGCAGATGTCGTCAAGTCATTATGTTGGTTTTGTTGATGGTGCTTGTCGTAGCACATGAAATTTGTCTTCCGCACCTTGGGCACTTTTTGCCCTTGATGGCGAGTTGATTGACTTACAAGGTATAATATGTCTCAGTCAAGCAACTAACAATATTGTTGAATACAGTGCAGTCATTGAACTATTATCAGAAGCAGTTTCTCTTGGCAATAGAGATTTAGTTGTCAAGTTAGATCCACAACTCGTTGTGTTATAGTTAAACAATCATTATTCGGTAAGAATCCACAAATATTGCATATGTATCTACGTGTTCGATTATGGAAAGAAACTTTTTATTTTGTCACATATCAAGTTACATATTCCACGCAATTTAAATACGTTAACAGATACATTAGAAAACTATGTTCTTGATAGACATTTGCGTAATTTATAAAACCAACCACATCATCATGATACATGAACACATAAGTAGAAAATAAAACATGCACATATATATGTGTGTGTGTGTGTGTGTGTGTGTGTGTGTGTGTGTGTGTGTGTTTGTCAGAGTGTTTACATCAAAATCTCAAAAAATAAAGTGTTCTGAGACACTTGGCTTTCAAAGCCTACAAAATGTGTAAAATCCACTAGAAAGGCTATTAGCTTGCACAATGCTCATGGTAGCATGAGACTGCTATGATCACTCGGCCTAACAACTGACGCAGTCTCGCTGACACTCCTAATAATAATGTATCCCCATTACCCAACTGGGGCATACTCATGTATCCCCCAAGTAATAATGTCCAAGTTGCACTCCATCTCTACCAAGGGGTCTGCCCCTTCCTCATAATCAACACCTACTATCTGATGGGTTGCTTGCCGTGATATTGGTGACATACTAGGCAGTCTTTCTAGTCCAACATCTGCACATTTATCACAAGTTAAATCTCAGTTACACTTTTACAAAAAAATTATAAAACTTGAAAAAATTAAAAAACAAGTTTTACCTGCGTTGGTCCACCGTTCTCTTGGTGGCAGAGGTAGATCCAGATCCCATCTAAAACTCATGTCGGCATAAGCATAATCGTCCACAAGAAGTAACTGGCAACATAGCCAACCAAAAAAATGTGGAGGGAAATGCATATGTTGGCCCCCTCCTCCTCGGGGCATAAGCTCACTCCACCGCACTAGCCTCGGATCCTGGGGGGCAGGATCTGGTACCTCTGCAAACTGTTTCCAAAACAAGGGCACCCACTCTAGGAAGAAAGTAACCAGTATTGAACCGAAACCAAACTATTTCAGGTTCCCTCGTTTACCCTTGGTTAGTTGTCTCTTCATATTTTCCTATAATCCTCCACACCAATTGAATATTGTGGGAGTCGGAAAATATACTACATATCAGAATTGTGACTGTGAGGATTCATGGATAACTTGCATGCCATATACGCGAGCTATGGTGAAAAAGATAGTTCTCAGGGGAAGATTAGTGACTATTGCTATCTTCACTTTCACGCCTATGGTCATCTTTGAACCTGGGTAATGTCTCTTGACTAGACTGCTAGTACTATCACCTCCTAGACGAGATCCAAAGAGTTGGACTCTCTCTCCCCTCCTAGACAATTCGGTGATGAAATAAATGTTTGTTTCTTCTAGTACTAGCTCCTGCTACTTGATTATGAAGATCTCTTGATCAATATCCCATAAGTTGATCAAATAAAGCAATAGCTCCATTTGACCTCTCAATCTTGTAGTTCTTAAGAACTTAAGCAATCCACATTTCCTCAGAGCATCGATGCATTTAGGATCTTGGGCTGCGTGATGGTCTTCTGTCTCATGGCCCCGTTCTTTCCATTCTAGCACCATGGTGGTAGAAATCTCCTAAAAAACATCATTAAACATAAGTTAGAAACTTTTTCAGGGATCAATACTGAGAATTTTTGCTTTAAAGATGTTTTTTTCTTCAAAAAATTCCACCCTGGAACCATCACACCTATTTTTATTAACAGAGCAATGCCATCGCGAGGGCCTTTTGGCTCGGGGGTGATCATCGTGGGTTCGATGAGCAAACCCACGATGACCGCTCGTGTGGTTTAAAAACAAAAATCCTCCTACTGATAAGCAAAAACTGAATGAAAATGTATAAAAATACAATGAATTGCAAGACTATAGGCAGACCTCTTAACTGTTGAAGACGGTTCGTTTGAAAATTGAGAAAAATAGAGCACAAATGCACTCTCAAAAATAACTTTGGTGACATGGTAAAAATATTTTTACTTATGGCCTATTTATAATTTTTGGTTATGGGTGAATTTCCTTATGCAGTTACGGTACTCTCTGGTGAACATGTGACTATTGTTAACTGATTCAAAAAGAGTTTTTGTTTTATCTCTTTTTCAGACTCGTTAAAAATAATATGGGGTACCGAGGGAGGTACCCAAGGTAATAATGTAATAATGGGATGGGCCATAATAATAAATAAGGTGGTTAACCCATGTCATGTAAGGGACCACAAGTAGTTAATAATAATGTAAGGGGCCCATGGTATTAGTTGATGCTATGAGGAAACCATGGTAATGATGCATGGTATTGTATGTATGAGGCCCATATAGAGGCTAGAGACTCCACATGGAGAGATAGGAAGAGAATTATTCTTGTATGAACAGGCATATGGCTTGTGGAGTGTTCTCCTTCCTTAAGGAGTCAATGTATGGTGTTTCCCTACCTTGAGGGTTTGATAATAAAGAAGCATTTCTATCTTATTTCTTGGGTTTATTTCTATTGTTTTATATTTTCATACCAGATCTTTAATATTTCTGGGTTAGATCTACAACAATTGGTATCAGAGCTATATTTCCGGGTTTAGAGCTACAAACAAGTGGTACTTGTTGTAGATCTAACCCAGAAATATGTGATAATAGAAATAACCCAAGAATAACAAGATAGAAATGCTTCTTTATTGATCAAACCCTTAAGGTAGGGCAACACCATACATTCACTCCTTAAGGAAGGAGAACACTCCACAATCCATATGCCTATTCATACAAGAATACTTCTCTTCATATCTCTCCATGTGGAGTCTCTAGCCTCTATATAGGCATCATACATACAATACCATGCATCATTACCATGGTTTCCTCATACCATCAACTAATACCATGGGCCCCTTACATTATTATTAACTACTTATGGTCCCTTACATGACATGGGTTAACCACCTTATTTATTACTATGGCCCATCCCATTATTACATTATTACCTTGGGTACCTCCCTCGGTACCCCATATTACCCCCCTAGGTATATAACATTCCACCCCCCTTAGCATGTTTCGTCCCCGAAACATGGAAGGAACACAAATAATAAGATCTACTCAGAAGAGTAGTCCACTGATACCATGCACGTGCATCTAGCCATCCAAGAGAAAGGTGAACCCTCGATCTCGATGGTGCCTCGCTCGCTTGAGATGGAAGTTGACCGTGGCCGCTCTTCTGTGTTGTTGTGTAGTAGGTGGATCGTCTCTCCTTTGTATCCGTCATGTGACTACTTGGTTTCCATCTTGATGGTTGTCTTTCGGGGTGATGTGGGTGATGATATGTTGAAGTTTTAACCCACGATGGCTTTTGCTTGACTTCACCCTGCTGTGGTGCTTGTTGTGGTGTCTTCTTTTTCAATATGACTTCAACCACTAAGCCCTCCTCTGATGTATCATCACCCGTAACCTTTCCTTCTGCAACCTCTGTTTGTGTTTGATTGTCGATCATCAAAGGCTCATCATCTGATATGTCAGTCCCTTGAACATCTTCTGCTTCAGCCTCCATGTGCTCTACCTGTGTATGGATGGAAATATCCTGTAATGTAATTTTCTTATTTTTATACCATAGCTTCAGGAATTTCTTCTACACATTAATATTGATAGTACCCACGGATTCCATCCAAGGATATCCCAAAACAACATCCATGTTATCCATATCTGAAGCATAAAAATCACCATGAAACACATACTTATCCATAGAAAGTTTCAAATCCTTATAAATTTGAATATCCTTATCATCAACCTGTGTATTTTCAATATGTTTTGCTGGGACTTGCAATTTTTTTGCCAAATTAACATTGATAAAATTATGTTTACCATTAGGATTGATAGAAACAATGATCTTCTCTTTCTAAATCAATCCATGAACCTGCAGTAAGGAGACACCTGTAGCAATTAACCCCTTATGTGTCTCATTCTTCTTTTTTCTAGCCCCCGATACCATTTGTCCAAAAGGACTTTTTCAAATTCTGCATCTGAAAGTTTGGTCAACTGGGTTGTGTCAAGTGAGTACCGCCATTTGGCAGCCTCATCTTTTAAATTAAACCACACTGAATCCCTCCAATATCTCTCATATATAAGCTTTAGTCCCTTTATGAATTCTTCAATAGTCGCACCATCATCTTTTCCTGTAAAAAATTCCTTGCTAGAAGCCATGAGGGTTTGAAAAAAATCCACTTACTTGGCTAAAATTTGAAAATGTCATAGTTTCGTCAATGTTGCTCAGAATCTATATTATAACTTGTTTTTGGAAATGGAACAACCATTCTGCATCTGCCCATGTGATAGAAATCCTGATTTAGACACTGGAATTTTCAGATCTGTGCTGCTACTCTCCCGCCGTCACCCAAAATTTCTGAAAAAAGAGTTGATTTTAAATCAGCGATATCTCTCTCATCCGGACTCCGATTCAACTGATTTTTTTTTTTGAATTTGGGTATTTTTCCACAAAGAATCCAGATCTACAGTCAGATCTTGTAGATCTTGCACCAGGACGTCTAGATCTGCGCCACAAATTCGCTGCCCCGAAAAATTGTCTGCAACCCTACTGATTTTTATATCAGCGATATCTCCTTCATCCGGACTCCGATTTGACCGATTTTTTTTTTGAAATCGGCTATTTTTTCACAAGGAATACAGATATGGAACCAAAGTTTTCAGATCTTGAACCAAAACGTACCGATCTGATCTGCAAACTCGCCGCCCTTGA
>APFE030443761.1:216988-253081 GCA_000404065.3 Pinus taeda | reverse complement strand
CTCATGCAAGAAAGGAAGCAGTTTGGTTGCAGAGATTGTGTTCAAGTGTGGGGTTAGTACAGGGAGCTATAAGGATAGACTGTGACAGCCAAAGTGCAATTTTCTTGGCAAAGAACCCTGCTTATCATTCAAAGACAAAGCACATTTATGTGCAGTATCACTTTGTGAGGGATATGATAGAAGACAAAAAGGTGTTGCTGGTAAAGGTGGACACTTTGAAGAATATTGCAGATGCATTGAGAAAATTTGTGAGCTCTGAGAAGTTCTCTTGGTGTAGAGAGACAATGGGCATTTCAGGCCTGGAAAAATGACTAAGCTCTCTTGTGGCCCCCTGTGGAAAGAAAAAAACAAGTGGGAGAATGTTTTGTTGTGTTATATTCTTTCCATGAGTAGCCATGTAGTTAACCAGGGGGTTAGAGGTGTACCTATAACCCCACTTTATGGGGTCCAAAATTTTGGTTTTGGACCCTATGTTAGGATGGGTGGACCCACCTAGGGTTTTGCGCATGATTTTCGTAAATGTTTTTTGGACACAATGGTTTTCGGTCCATGGTTTTGGACGCGATTGTTTTCGGGCCATGGTATTGGATGCTTCGGCATGTATAAATATGTATTATAACATTGAAAGAAACATAATGAAAAATAAAGCTGGTAGTCCCGGTTTTGGGATCCATGGGAAAATCTCTATGTATATGTGTTTAATGTGTTATGCTCTCGCATTGTTTATTTTTTGTGTTTTAGAATTCGTATGCAGGTAATTTCTATACGGGGTTAAAACCTACAGGGAGGAAATGGGATAATATAGTTTTGAAAATCCCTCCACAAACCTCTGATAGTATCCAACTATCCCCATGAATAAAGAAACTCCTGATACATATTTTGGTATAGGCCAATTCATAATGGCTTTAACTTTCTCAGGGTCCACTGTCAACCCATATTTGGAAATAATATGTCCCAAGTATTGAATTCTAGTTTTATAAAACTCACATTTGTTGATTTTCGCATAAATTTGATGTTCCCTTAATGTCTGTAACACCAATCTGATATGATCTTGGTGTTCTTCTTCATTTTTAGAGTACACTAGGATGTCATCTATGAAAACTAACACAAATATATCATGATACTTATCCTTTATTTCCATTCCAGACTTTCCTTAGCAGCATCTCGCTTTTCATAGGTCTTCTCAATCCCATAACATAGGATTTTCTTACCTTTTTCTTTGCAAAAATATTTTTTTTATTTAAATCCTACCTTTTCCCATATAGTGATTTATTCACCCATTCGTAGTGTTGTTTCCCTCACATTGGGTGATTTATTAGATTTTTCTCTACCAATCTCATCTATCACATAAATTCACTCTTAGGGCTTTTTAGGAGTAGTTTGGGAAAGTGTTATCTCCATCCTATTCATCCACATTGGATTTCGGATTGGAATAATGATCTCATTAATTCACATGTTCTTTTCCAAGTTAATCATCCAAGATGTTATCTTTAACATTATTCAAAGAAATTAAATACATTGTCATAGTTATTTCAAAGAGTCAATTATGGATTCCTTTCCATTACTACAAATAGTCCACACTACTAAAACAATATTTACATGAAAATTGAGGGGTATTACAGTGTGCCACTACAATGACTGGGCAATCTTTATCGCGAAGCTATAATTACATAGGAAATGGGGTAATGGGGTGAATATCGTGAAGTGAAAGGTGAATAGTTAGAAATATTTACTCTTGTGTATGGAGAAAGAACCCAAAGAAAGAGTACATCATCTATAATGTGAAGAGAAAAGGAGTGGAGATATAAAGAAATTCAGCTATATTTTAACAATATTGAAAACCCTACCTCCAAGTAAGCCACAATTTGTGAGATGTAGAGAAATTCAAGACCAAACAACCTTGAACCAATTGGGAGATGAGATAATCAAAAGAAACTATCAAAACCAAGTGGAAAATGTGTCAGGGTACCAAATTCCACAAACCAATACTAGGCATTTGAAATAGATTTCAGTAGTATGAGGGACTTCAAAAGACGAAGAAGGTAAAATGGCCACCAGTTTGAAAGAAGAATCGATGCCCATATTATGGAGAAAAGCACGAAAAACATTCAACGATTTGCAAATTCACAAAAAAACAGGGAGGATACTAGAAGGATTTAAGATTAAATGGTGAAAAACATTAACAATAAGAAGGATAATAACAAATATATGAACCTCCTGGTAGTCCATAAGAGACCTACCAATAGGCCACTAAACACCACCAAGGATGACGTGATGGGTTGAGACCCTCCTCAACAATACCAACATCATATCTATGTTGTCACCCTGAGAAATGGCTCATGCATTTATAATGAGGCATGAATGTGAGCAGAATGATCCTTTGAAGGGATAAATCAATGTATGCAAAATTCATGGAGGGTTAAGTGTAATCTTGGGCACACTGATTAATAAGCACGAAGTATCCATAAATTGTATGCTCATGAATGAGCTTTGTGAACATTGTATGAGGATATCCTCTTCCCAGAACCAATATTCCATGAGATAACATTTCCATTGCAACTACTAAGGTATGTGGATTGATACCAAAGGGAATTTCATACTCCACAACACATTCATCGACCTGTGCACAATTAAATTGATGGTACCGAGGTATGTAAGCCATAAACTATAAAATAAGAAGGTGCCACATAAGGACAAGGAGATGATAGGTGGAGAGTAAGGCTCTCAATCCCAGGGAAGCCAACTTGTGCTCCATTCCACTATTGGGCATGTTAATCATACTCGCGTATGAAGTTGTGATGATCAAAACCACCCCCATCAGGGATTATATTTCCATACTTATCATAATAACAATAGTGATATTATAAACATTTTATTAATTTTCATAAAAATTTAGTTTTTAATTAAAAGTTAATTAATTTTATTTAAGATATATATGTGAGATTTTCCTTTTAAGCCTTATTTTATTTATAAGTAATTATGTTGATGTTGTTTGTGTAGGTAGGAATGTGTGATCTTTATAGCAAGTAGAATTACTATGTATGTATTTCATTTTCTCATCAATGAAAAATGTAGTATATTTGATTGGGAACATAATTATTGATATGGATTATGATACCATAAATAGGAACAAGCGAGGATACTAAGAAGTGAATCAAAATGTGAAGAATATGTTATGCATCTTCGCCAAAATATTTTTTAATTCACAACTTCATTTTTTAGAAATATCCTCCCAAGTTCCCTTGTTGACATAATAATCTAATTAGTCAATGAGGTTGGTGGAAGAACTGCCTTCCATAATTATTAAAGTGGGTTGAGTCCCATCACCTTTCCTTGGGGGAATTTCTTGGAAATTTGTTCCCATGAGATTACATGGCATGTTCATGGATGGAAAATGGATTCATTCATAAGATGGAAAAGATAAAACCCATAGGAGTGTGTAGGAGCAACATATGAATGGAAACTAATCACTCAGGTAGTAAAGGAACATGGGTACATAGAAATAAAATGTAATTTAATGCATGCTAAGATACCCATGCTTGATGGGAATGTTTATGAATTTGACACTGATAGAATTGATTTATTTCTTTGAATTATGTAGGGAAGTAATAATTCCTTAATGATTTGAGAGGATCACAAATTTTGCATTATTTTGCAAGAATGGATAACATGAGGAAAGGGAATTATTGAAGGATTGTGGAGAAAAAAGGGATTTTATTGGAGCTATGTAAGCTATCTGAGAGGCATCTAAGAAATCATGGAGACCCTAGGCTCAATGGAAAAGAGGAGACCCTATTTATATTTTGTCCCATGACGGAGAGTTTCCTTCACCTAACAAAATTCTTGAGTGTTTAGGAGGTCACCTTATGGTATCATAGCCTAGCTATGGGGTGACAAAATGTAGAAAGACATATATGTGATTGAGCCTAGGGTTTGATGGAAAATGGATCTTTCATAGTCAATTTGAAATTCATGACTAATACAAATTTTTATTTTCCTTCATGTAATACATGCACTTGATTTTACCTATAACATATGTTTAAGGAATAAAATGTCACTATTATCACAAATATTATGGACGATTAATTCTAAAGCTACCCACATGTAAATGCATGTTGAGTTGAGTTGCATAGATAAAATGATTTTGGTTATGAGTCATGTGCATTGGAATACTAAGTTGATGCCACCTAAATGGGATAAAATTATTATGTGTATTTCTTGCATGATTTATTGGCTTGGTAGATATAATTAGTAATTTACATCTTGATTTGTGATTTCTTGGAATGATATATTGTTGTATAATTGAATGTTGATGACTATGTTGGTTTGACTGAGGTAACCTGATACACGTAGTAATATCAACTTTACTGGCCAATAGGTACAAGTTTAAATACATTATAAAATTGATACTTGAGAGTGTCTCATGGAAAATTTAGAAAAAACATTATTTTGTTGGGTTTCCTCATCCATACATACCTTGGACCATTGATATGCTAGATAATTGTTTCTAAGGTTGCAACATCAAATGATAATTTTGTGATAGACTAATGTATTAGATTGGTATTCATAGAACATCATGCCACCTATGGAGTTTTCACTTAAGAATTTATGTACCCATATAAATATAATATTTCTTAGAGTCGAATAAGTCATCTTGAAGGAGGACGATGCTTTCAAATTTGGGGTTTGAGTCATTAGCTTGTAGCATGAGGAATAGATTTTTCTCAAACTCAAAGTCCTTAATCTGGAGGAATTATCCTCGAGGTCTAGTTTATAAGTTACTTTGTATTCTGCCATATACCCATTGCAATTGAAATATCCTTTTTTGGGAGTGACCTCATTATATACTTTCTAGGAAAAGACACTTAATTAATTATACAAACCCATGGCATGTTGCATCTATTGTACATTATGTCAAATGAATGCTCCCTCATTTTTTTTAAGGAATTCAATTTTAGTATAGACTAGGTGTAACACCTAAATCATGATCCATGTGTGTATTTTACATATCATGATTGGGATGGTTAGCCCAGAAATATTTTGGGGCATGTGCACCAATGTACATATATGTTTTAGGTAGACATGCATATACATATATGTTTTGAGGCTAGAGTGATTGTGTGATTAAGGTCAGTAAGCCTATATGTTGAAATCATACTAAGCCTAACTATGTAAATATGTAATCAAAATATTATTAATAAGATACACTATTTTCGTGGATCAAGTCAAAAAGAGAATACGAGGAGCTAGGATTCCACAACTGGAAATGTTAGGTAGGAAATGAGTTGGCATGTGGAGGGAAAGTGGCAAACATTTTTCATGAATGAATGCCATATGGAATCAATGGGTTGTTAAACCTTCTCGCATATTCTAAACCAATATTGATTTAAGTCATCATATTGAAAGGACATCCAACATTATATTCTTTAGGTGCACATGTAAAAATTAAAATACTGACATGCTAACATGCAATATCAATATGAGTCATTGATCATGATCAATATTAGTTGTTGGGTCTATTAAGAACATAAGTTAAAATTAAGTCCCATGGAAGTCCTTGTTATGCATTTGGACTATTGATATGCATAGATGTCAACCATTGGATCTATCAGGAGGACAAGTTATTGTAGACCATTATTCATCACGCAATTTAATATGGAATCACAACCATTGATCAAGAACGAAAAATAATTGTTAAATCTATTAACCACACATGTTTGGGTTAAGACACGATCATCTTCATGTCTAATATCAATCTAGACCATTGATCTATTTGTATGTCAGTTGTCAAATCCATCAAGAATGCAAGTTGTGGTAAACTATTAGGTATGTTGGAATTCAAAGTGGATCTCCACCATTGGATTAATTTAATCATGTTCATTTGATCCATTAAGAATGCAAGCTATGGTAATATATTAGGATTGTTACAGCCTAGTATAGATCTACACCATTGGATCAAGTCAATCATAGTCATCCAATCCATCATGAATGCAAGTTTTTATAAACTATTTTGCATGTTTCTAGTTGATATGGATAATGGACCTGTTGATGGTACTGGGCCCACGAACATTCAGGGGATCTCCCCCATATGAAGTCGCGCAATTAGACCTCACAACATTTGGTGTAGGAGTCTCATCCATAATACAACCTAGTTGCTAATGTAGTGGGTTTTAATGATATGCTTGTAGGTTTTAACCCTGTACAGAAATTACTTGCATATGAATTCTAGAACACATAAAATAAACAATGTGAGAGCATAACACATAAAACACATATATACACAGAGATTTTCCCCTGGATCCCAAACCTAGGACTACCATCTTGATTTTTCATTATGTTCCTTTCAATGTTATAATACATATTTATACAGGTTGAAGCATCCAATACCATGGACCGAAAACCATTGCATCCAAAACCATGAACCAAAAACCATCGTGTCCAAAACATGTGCGAAAAATCATGCACAAAACCATAGGTGGGTCCGCCAACCCAACATAGGTTCCAAAACCAAAATCTTAGAGTGGGGTTACCTGCACCCCTCAAACCCCCTGTGACCCCTCCGCTACACAATCGGAGAAACGAAGAGGGGGCTTCGTCCCCCCCTCTAACCGCCCTTTTAACTATGTGGGCTAGTCGTAGAAAGAATATAACACAACCCAACATTCTCCCACTTGTTTTTTCTTTCCACAGGGGGCCACAAGAGAGCTTAGTCAATTATCCAACCCTACAATGCCCATTATTTCTCTACACCAATAGAACTTCTCAAAGCTCACAGATTTTTTCAATGCATCTATTGTATTCTTCAAAGTGTCCACCTTTACCAGAAATACCTTTTTGTCTTCTATCATATCCCTAACAAAGTGATACTGAACATCAATGTGCTTTGCCTTTCAATGATATGCCAGGTTCTTTTCCAAGAAAATTGCACTTTAGCTGTCACAATCTATCCTTATAGCTCCCTGTACTAACCCCATAATTGAACACAATATCTGCAACCAAACTGATTCCTTGCTTGCATGAGTGGCTTCCATGTATTATGCCTCTATAGTTGATAGTCCCACTACAGATTATTTCTCACTCATCCAACTAATTGCACCTCCAAATAGGTTAAACACATACCCACTTGTAGATCTTCTTTGATCCAGATCTCCAGCCTAGTCTGCATCAACAAAGCCATGGATATCCAACACTCTGTCCAATCCTGGTCTTCCTTGGTAGCACAAACCATAATCACTAGTGCCACGCAAATACCTGAAAACCCGCTTTATTGTTGTCCAGTGCTCCTTCCCTCGTTTTGACATAAACATGCTCGATACTCCCACTGCATGTGCAATGTCTAGTCTAGTACAGACCTTTGCATACATCAAGCTACCGACTACACTTACATATGGAGCACGAGACATGTCCTCTTCCTCTTCTTGTGTCTTACGACACTGTTCAGCAGATAACCTCACACCTACAAGAATAGGAACCTTCACCGGTTTACTATCCTGCATATTAAACCTCTACAGTATTGTCTCGACATACTTCCTCTGGTTTAACCAGAGCTTCCTCTTTGCTGATCTCTTTTAATTTCCATGCCCAAAATATAGTTTGCAGCACCGAGATCTTTCATGTCGAATTTGGAGGACAATTGGGTCTTCAAATCCTGGATAATTTCTTTGTCATTTACAACCAACAACATATCATCCACATACAAGACCAGATAAATAACACGGTCACCAATTAATTTAAAAATACACACAATGATCTGCTTTGCTTCTGGTGAAGCCAAGTCCCCGTATAAATGTATCAAATTTTTGATACCACATCCTTGGTGACTGTTTTAACCCATACAGAGACTTCTTTAACTTGCATACCAGTTCTTTCTTACCCTTCAATGCAAAGCCTTCAGGATGCTTCATGTAGATCTCCTCTTCCAGATCCTCGTGAAGAAATGTTGTCTTCACATCCATTTTTTCTACCTCAAAATCAAAAGCAGCAACAACAGATAAAAGTAATCTAATAGAAGCAACCTTGGCAACAGGGAAAATAATATCACCAAAATCAATTCCCAACACCTGGGAATAACCTTTTGCTACCAACCGAGCTTTGTATTTCTACACCTTTCTTTATGCCATTTCATCAACCATGGCCTCTTTCCAGAGTTTTCCATCCTCTGAATCCACTGTTTCCTTCACAATTCTGGGATCATCATCAATAATAGATAAAGCAAAATTTGAACAAAAAGCAGATGGACTATACCTTTCTGGATGTCTTTTTTCTCGAATTGATCTTCTCACACCTGAAGTTTGTGGCTCTTCATCTTCTAATTCCTCCTCTGCTATAGAATCTGATTCTTCCTCCTTTAGCTCAAACTCTATCTTCTCAGGTTCCTTTGATTAGACTTCATGTTTAATAACATATTTCACCTCTCTGAACACCACATCTCGGTTGTACACAACCTTCCTTGTTACTGGATTCCAAAGCTTATAACCCTTTAAACCATCCTTATACCAAATAAAGATGCACTTTTCAAATTTACTATCCAACTTGGTTCATTTCTCCTTTGGAACATGTACATATGCATCACATCCAAATACCCTCAGATGGGAAAGAGAGGGTTTCTTACCACTCCATACCTCTTGGGAGCTTTATCCTCGAACGCTGATAAAGGTGATTTGTTGACCATGTAACATGTTGTCTCCACCGCCTTTGCCCAAAATTCTTGTCCTAACCTGGCACCACTAAGCATGCTTCTTCCCCTTTCCATCAACGTCTTGTTCATTCCTTATACAACTCCATTTTACTGAGGTGTATTTTGAGTATTCTTCTACCGTGCTATACCATACTTCTTACAGAATTCTTCAAATTCCTTATTGCAAAACTCTCCACTATTATTTGTCTTCAGCACCTTTATCTTCTTCTCTGTCTGGTTTTCCACCAGAGCTTTGAATTCTTTAAACATATCAAAGACTCCAGATTTCTTCTTAAGGAAATGTATCCATGTATTCCTTGAGAAGTCATCTATAAATGATACATAGTACACAGAATTACCTAGTGATGGGACCTTCACAGGTCCAAACACATCACTATGCATAAGCTCTAATATATGTTTCGCCCTCTTACTGCCAGAGGGGAAACTCACCTGATTCTGCTTCCAATATACACAATTTTCATAGAAATCAAAATCCAAAGAGCTATTACTCATACCTTCTACCATACCTTTACCATGAATTATTTGAAGGCCCTTTTCTCCAATACGTACAAGCCTTTGATGCTACAACATAGTCTTCTCTCCAAAGACCACTAGATTTTCTGCTCCACTTTTAGGCACCATAGAACTATTGCACCCATCAACAACCATGCTACCTTGAAACTTGTACAGAGTTCAAATCCAAACTCCCTACATCAATACTCGTGCTCCCTAAACCATCTTGCAGGTATCCTTCTCGAACATTGTTTTTACACCTGCATCATCCAACTTGCTTACAGAAATCAGATTTCTAGCCAATGCAAGAATATTAAGAACACCTAAAAGTTTTCTAACCCTTCCACTTTGCAAATTCAACTTTACTTTTCTGCTACCAACGATTCTAACCTTCCTATCATCCCCTAAGAAGACATCACCACCATTGTATTTCTCATACTCGCAGAACCACTCACTATGGAGAGTAAAGTGAAAGGATGCACCTGAGTCAATCAACCATGCCTCATGATCTACATGTGTACTTGAAGAAGCCAAGTACAAATCCCCACCTTCATCTGAGGTGGTTTTTGCCTCTGCAGAAGGAGCATCATCAGATCCCTTTCATTTATCAGGAGCTTTAGATTTATAGTCCCTTTTGTAGTGCCTTTCCTTTCCACATTTCTAGCACACCACCTTTACAGGTTTTCCAGGAGATTTAGATCTCCCTCTAGATTTAGATCTCCCACTCGATGACTTATTTTTTTTCTGTTCTGGGACCATCCTCGTAAAGACAAGGCATCACCATTTTGGCTCTCCATATTTTTTCATCTCATCTCCTTCGTCAGCAAGGATGAGACTACTTCATCAAACTACAAGGCAGTTACATTGCTACATATTGCAATAACTAGACTATCCCACAAATTTGGTAGAGAACACAACAAACTGATGCACTTATCTTCATCTGAAATTTTAATATCAACAGATTCTAACTGACTTACCACAATATTAAATGTGTTCAGATGCTCTATCACTGAGTCTCTATCTTTCATCCTCAAGTTATATAGCTTTTTCTGTAGGAATAGTTTATTCACCGGAGACTTAGATTGGTACAAAGTCCTAACTTCTCCCATGAATCCTTCACCGTAGCTCCCCCTGATACATTCAGCAATACTGAATCTCAGACACATAATCGTATTGTGCTCTTTGCTTTCTGATCTAACTTCTTCCATTCTTCATCAGACACTCCCATTGGTTTAGTACCCAGATCGACCACGATCCACTGATATTTATCCACCAACAGATCCTCCATCTTGATTTTCCACAAATCAAAACTCTAACCATTAAATTTCTCTATCTCTATATTTTCATTGCTCGCCATCTTCTTTCACCACCAGAATTGATCTCGTAGATCTCCCACTGAACAAGGTCTACCACAGCCCCGAGCGAAACCCCTCAGCAACAAAGGCATCTCCTTGAAGCCAAAACAACTTTGATACCAAATGTAGGTTTTAACCCCATACAGAAATTACCTGCATATGAATTCTAGAACACATAAAATAAGCAATGTGAGAGCATAACACTTAAAACACATATACATAGAGATTTTCCCCTGGATCAGAAAACCAAGACTACCAGCTTGATTTTTCATTATGTTCCTTTCAATGTTATAATACATATTTATACATGCTGAAGCATCCAATACCATGGACCGAAAACCATCGTATCCAAAACCATGGACCGAAAACCATCGCGTCCAAAAACATGTGCGAAAATCATGCACAAAACCATAGGTGGGTCTGCCCAACCTAACATAGGTTCCAAAACCAAAAATTTCAGGGGCGCTACCCTAGACACCATAGAGTGGGGTTATCTGCACCCCTCAAACCCCCTATGACTCCTCTGCTATGAAATTGTCATAATGAAGACGGGGCTCCCCCCCCCTCTAATCCCCTGATTAACTACGTGAGTTAATCATGGAAAGAATATAACACAACCCAACAATGCCTTGGTTGTAATAATGGATAGAGTGATGTATAATGAATTTGGTGAGAATAAGTGTGTCACCCTACTGAGATTCAAGTGTGATGCATGAAGGTTCTGCCACACGGAAGGGAAAATAAGTGAGCCCCTTAAAATCATGTAGCTTGAAAGGAACACACGAGCATACATACATCACAAGATAATATGTGAAATAGTTCACAAGTTAATAGTGATGAAATAATACAACAACATTCATGCAAAAATATGTGTACCGATGCAAAAGAAATAGTTCATAAGCATAAGTGTAAGTTAAATAACATACATTTCAAACATAACAAGAATAGTCCTACTATATTCACAACATATGCATGAAAACGTTTTGGCTTTGAGATTTTATTAAGTGAAAGTTCCAATTGCACAAACACCATTAATAGACCACTAGCCCCAATAGTGGAATGTGAAGTTAACACTAGTTTCTCCTCCAAATAAATATACTTCATCTATGCTACGGAGAATCCAAGGCTCTCACAAACGCTCAAGCTCCCGACTCTAAGCCTAAGCCTAGCCAAATTCTTGCCTCACAAAATCCATTTACATGAGTTATGAGGGTATATTTATAACAAGAGGAGGTGACTTTTCAGCTCCCCTTGATGAGTTTTGACTTCCCTCATGACTCTTCAACTTCTTTAAAAAATAACTCATTACATTAAATGGTGACTCTTCACATTCCAATATTGACATTTGGAATTCCACTTACAAATTAATTACAAAATAGTATTACAATTTATAGTCATACCCATATAGGACAAAATTGGGTAGAGATAACTAGACAACCCAATAAGACAAAACACTATCATGTTTGAGTTTGGGGAAACTCAAGCTCAACAACTTCCACTTGATGTCTCTCAGTCACGTATCAGTGCCAATATTGGTACTGTGCGTGACATCCCTAAACTATGAAATGGTGTCTGGATGGAAGCAGACTCTAGCCTCATGGAATCTAGGTACAATGATTTGGAACCAATTTGAAATTCCTTCTAGAGTATGAGCAACATTTTTCTCCCTTGGATAGGGCCATCGATGTTGTTTTGCATGTTCTGACTATTTTCCTCCAAATATTCCTTGGTGGAAATCTGTCTAAATTGCTCCAAGTACTCTTTTATTTCCTTCTTGACTTGGTTCCTAGGTTTTGCTTCAGTGAGTTAGCCAATAGATGGGATCCTATGGGCCTTCACCAAGAAATCCATACCATTGTATAACCATGCATATGATGCCTGAATGTTACTAATGAATGAGGTGAGTTGTTTGTTGTTTTCGATCAACATCTACACTCTTTCTTTCTCCAGCTCTGCCTGTTGCTTCATTTTATTGTCCAAGTCAAGCAGTGCCCCTTTGTATCACATTAACCATTCATGCATGACAATGATGGAAGCTTATACATTCCTTAGGGTTTTGAAAAATTATTTACATTGTTTCTACAATCCATGCACATGGACAGCTGCCTTATGCATGGTAACAAGCTCCTCGTAGATATTCTGCATGGTCTCTCCAAGTTTCAATACTTCACCTAGTATCACTGCCTTCATTTCCCCCAAATGGACCTATGCAGAAGCTGCAGTTTGAGCTTCTAGGTGGAGTTGTTCAACCTCTTTCCTAGAATCCTTCAATTTATTTTCCAATTCCTAATTCTTGGCCATCAAAAGCTAAGTATTAGACTTTGATGCACATGCGAAGGCTAAGTTGACTGCAAAAATGGCATTGGAATTCTTCCTGGTGTCGACCACAATCACCCTTTCTCTCATAAAAGTAGGAGATGTGAGGTGATTAAGAAAATTATCCTTAAACGCTTGTACAATCTTCTTCTGAAGTTCATCGTATGATAGATTGTGCATGTCCATAACCAAATCATCATCAAGAGGAAAAACTTCCCCTTCCTCATTTGGAGTTGACTCTGCTACTAGAGATTGTGGATACTAAACTGTGACCTGTTATGTGCTTGGAATCAAGTTAACATCTTGATTTTGTGACTCCACTTCCTCCATGTCTATGATCTCTATCAAATATTCAACCTTCTAACCAAGCTTCGTGTCCTACATCTGTCCGCTCTCCTCCTCTGCTAGTTATCAGTTCTATTCTTGCTCTTCAACTTGTTTTCACGATGTTTATTTTGCTATTGCACTTTTCATTTATTCTTCTTCCTACTTCTACTTCTCTTATTGTTCTTGCTTTTGATTTTCTTCCTACAATCTCCTCTGCTCTTCCCTCTTCCTCCGTTCTCCTATCTGGATCCTCTACTTCATGTTTGTCTCTATTACTAAAGCTTCTTTCATAATAGTTGGATCTACTTTCATATTGCATCTTCATTCTCCGCCTGGACTATAAGCAACCTTTCTCTTTCTCTTATCTTGGATGGGGTTGCTCCCTTTTGATGGCACTCCTTCCTTCTATAGAATCACTTGTGAAGTTCCCGCAAAACTGACTGGCTCATGGGACTTGGAGGCATTGTAACAATTCTTCCATGGATCCTCCTCCGACGAGTGAAATGTCTTGTTGAGTCATTGGAAGTGAATTCTTGCAAAATGGTCTTTGAAAATACCATGGGGATCGTACGGATTAAAGTCTTGAGTATCGAATGTAAACTTCTCTATCACCTTTCCTTCAGTATCTATGACCTTCAGGTTCTTTATCTTGTATAATCCAATTTTTAGAGGAAGAGTTTGCCAAGGTTCTTTCTTCTTCCTATGCAAAGCTACTGACAACCCTATGGAGAGATGATATAACATTTCTTTCATGACAAGTTTGTTGGTGGCATACCTTGGAAAAAGATGCAGTGACTTATGACTGTCAAACACTCTAAGGAAGGTGCCATCTGATGAGGCAAAACAATTGCGATCTTTGATAATTCTTCTAGTGCCCCACGTGACATGCAAGGTGGTTCTTCCTGAAATATCATCTTGTATAGTGGAATGAGGAAGTGGCCAGTTAGCTTCTTCGTTAATCCTCGATGGTTGCAATCTGAGAGCAGTTTGAAATGAATGTGCATGACAGGGCCTCAAGGTGTCAAAGTTTAGTTCATGTAAGGGAATTCATTATGTGCACAAATGCATGCAATATATATGTAGATATGTAAAATCTTACTTGCCTTCCCTTGGGAGGATTCAAGGAATTGGCTACATGGATACTTAAATGTCGATCCAAAAAGTCTAACCAATTGAATGACTTCCCCTCATTCATAACCTGGTTCAATAATATTTCCCACCATTTTGGAAAGGTCTTAGTTCTCCGCTGGCCATAGATTTTGTAATCTAGGATGATCAACAACTGATAGGCCCTCCTGAGACACTTTGTCTTGTAAGTATTTTTGTGTGTCCATCGCAATTTTGATGTCTCTTTAACCCATATTTTAACAGTGTATTTCGTGCCCACATAGACGTTGATAGCATAGAAGTATGAATCCATGAGTGTTTCTGTCATGGGAAAATGATATAGAAGAGAGTAATCTACTTCCAGAAAAGTAGCAAGCCTTTGTCCACTGGTACTGCTAAAAGTCATAGTCTTCAAATCAATATGTGAAGTAATCCAGCTGATAACATATGCACATGGGAAGGTGGGATATCTACATGCAACCCTGTGTAGCCTTGATTTATGAACATTAATGTATACATGTTGGTCCTCTAGATTTGCTTGGAAGCTCCTTGCTAAAAAAGCTTCATTTACTTTCTTCCATGTAAGATCTGATTCATTTTCCACATACAGTTGAGTGTCTGAATATACTGGAAAATTTATTATTGTACTCTCAATTTCTTCCCTGGTGCTGCTTCCTATAGTATCTTTTGAAGCAACTCTCTTGGGTGCCATGATAACAGTGACTACTAGAGAGAAGTGTTCAACAATTGTGATACTTTTAGGAGGGAAAAGAAACTCATGGTAAGAATAAATTAGCTTTTACAAATCCACTTTTAAAGCAAGATCAAGCTGCAAACCAATGAATTGATGAGAGAGATTGTACAATTTTCATGAGCATGGGAGGGGGGCAGGCTGAGGGAACTACGCATTGCACAGTCTCAGCAGCCTAAGGCTTCAGACTATGTAATGCACAGTTCAACCTGGGTAGTGACATGGAGAGACTATGCATTGCACAATATTAGTGGCCAATGCGGCAGGACTTAGCCCCGGGACTAGGCAATGTGAACTTGGGCCAACATGTACTATGGATTGTGCAGTATTAGAGGCCAAGATCTTAACTTGAGCCTTGGACTTGTGCAATGCTCAGCTGGGCAAGGAAGTGCACAGCCAAGTGAAGTGTAGATCTGCCCAGTGAGGGTGTAGGAAACAAGAAGATATAAGTAATATTTCAAGTTAAACTGGATATCTAACTAAGTATGGATAGATCAATGTGAATTAAGTGCAAAAACTCAACAAATGGAAGGAAAACCAAATATGCAAGGAGAGTCACCAAATGGCAATCACCAGTTTGAAAAAAAAAGGAAAATTGATGCAACAGTTATGAAAGGAAAAGGAAAACTAAATAAACACTTCTACAAGGTAATATAAGTTAAAATTATAGAAACCATGAAGAGAAACAAGAAAAACAACACTCATAGAAGCGAAATCACAAAAAGCGAGAAAAAAGAGGCAAAAGATGACAAAAGCAAAACTCACCCGAAAAAGCGACACAAACTCCAACAAAGGCTCCTTGATCTCCTTGGGAATGTTAGAGCTCCAAGATCAAATGTACAAATGAGCTCTAGAGGTGTCAATTAAATATATTTGGGTAGATTACTGTTTATGACGTGCATGCCTAAAATCAGGGAAAAAGTGACACTTGGCAAAAAATTCTAAAAACAGGATTGTGTCACCTTCGGGAACTAACAACGAATCCACATTTTCTAGGGATTTATTTTTTATTTTTTTGATTTTTTCTTTTTTCAAGAAACTTTCCATGCACACGACCAAGGAAGATTGCATAATTCCAGGGAACTGGGAAACTTCCCGACTCAGTGCATTTCAAGTTTTATGAGCTCAAGGAATGGATTTCAAATTTTATGATTTTAGTGCTAGCCGACCATCCATGACTATACAATTATCAAGCCAAGGCTGATCTTCCACTTTGGATTGCATAGTTTCCATCATCAAGGCTAGCCTTCCTTACAATATTGTGCAGTTTCTGGAGACAATCCCAGAATTGTTGCAAGGTCAAGTCATAAGGTTAGCCTCTGACTCAAAAATATCTAATAAGTATGAAAAAAAGAAAACACAAGAACATATGAAAAGAATAAGTCTTGATTGAATCATGAATCCTTGACAAAACTAAAAGATAAGATCCTATGGATAGAAGGGAAGGCTCCAAAATCAAAATGCAGGCAAAATTGTGTAAGGTGGTTGTAGCAGCTACAACAGAACCATTCATCTACTTTTGGATAAACCATTAGATCTACAAGTGTGCAAGCCACATGCTATGGGAAGAAGTGGGGAATGGACCCTACTTGTCACTGCAACTAATAAAAGGTTTCCATGTGGAAAGGTGGTAGATAAAGTTGGACCTCTTATTCTTAGCAAAGGTCAATAAGGCACCATGTGAACCATGGGTCCTAAGTGGGGATGAAAAGATAGATAAAATAGTTTGCATGGGTGCTAATTATTCAAGGAAAGTATTGTAAAATTAGTTTGTGGCCATTGATAATTGAGGGGTATCCATATACATACTATTAATTTCCATTTAGGGGGTAATAATGCACCTAAATAACTAATATATGTATGAGGCATTACAGGATAAAGTTCTAGAGGATTTTAACTAATTGAAGATTTTAGTAGAGCAAGAAAATTCTATAATTTCTTATATTTTTTTCCCTTTTCTAGGCCATTAACTTACAGAGTATTTTTAAGTCCCTCAATGATGTTTTCTGGTGGTGAAATCCAATGAAAAGTGTGTGTGTGTAGTTTGTATGAGAAAGTTATGATTGTTACAAAAAAGGGGATCAATCAAGCATCCATTTACTTCTAGGAAGAAAAACTCTCTAACTAGATATCAAAGTGATCCACAAAGGTATTAAATTGAAATGTCTTGGAAAATAGAACATAGTGATGGAACCGTATTTGAAATTGGGTATGAAAAGTCTCAACAAATTAGCAGGAAAGTGTTGTGGTAAAATAGGGGAAAATTGGGAAAATCTGGCCAAAAATTTCACAAGCCATAACTTTTAGCCCAAAACTTAGATTTGGAAAAATAAATAGTTACCAAAAATATATGAAGGATGAGAGTACACCTCTAGTACATAATTATAACTTGGTGTTGTAATAGCTAGAAAAACTCCCCTCAATTCATCTCAGTACCTTGTTTCTTAGAGGAATCTTAGGGGCCCACCGAGTTAAAGGCCTCTTATTGTAGCTTACAAATCCTATCTAACCTTATTCTAGTTAAGATTATCCATGTTAGAACATTGAGACCCTTGGGGAATAATTTTAATATTAACTGAGTAGGGTTCCCCAATCCAATGATACGGGGGATCACTAATGGTTAGCCTAGTGATACAGAAGAACACTAATGGTTACCCCTGTCATACAAACACCCTAGAAACTCCTCATCCGAATAAACTAAAACTAAAGGAAAACATTTAAATTGATTTTTGGTGTAAATGTTGGATTTTTTAGGATATGTATCACTCCACTGAGCCTTTTGAAGTGCTAAAATACCCCTCGGAGCCTTATCCCAATGACATGGCATCAAATTTTGACTTAGTTTTTCCTCTACAACATTTAAACCTAAGCGTATCTCCCTCTTGAGCCTTAAGGTAACAACATAGTGCTCCCTTAGGCATCAATCTAGTAGGGCTATAAAATTGGTCTTCAATCTCATATTTCTCCTTCCCCAAACCTCCATGTCACTCCATTAATGATCCTTTGCTCAGCGACACAACTCTCCTTTGGGCATCAAGCTAGAAATATACTCTAAAAATGTTTATATTAAACTCATCATTTACCTTGAAAACTTAATGTGTCCCTCCACTAAGCCTCCATGGAGCACTACATTTCCCTCGTAAGAGTTTATTTAGTGACATAGTGCCCCTTTGGGCCTCAACACAACTCTATAGCACTTCCTTAAGCCTCACGCCAACAACATGACAATTTTCTCAAGATTATCTAATTTCACTCACCATTTGTTTTTCTAAGGTTTTCTCTTGTGTTGTTGACATAACTGACCATGAAAGTAAAGTAAAAAGGAAATTATTAAGGAAATTAATGTGTTAAATCTCATATTCTTTCTTCAAAAATGCCTCATGACTGCTTATTTTATGACAAATCATAGCTCTGGGGGGGGACACTGTTAGAAAATTATATATGACAGAGCAATGGAAAAGATAAATATTGCAGAAATATAAACACAGAAAACGCATAAAACAAGAGAGACACAGTTATACGTGGTCCACCCAGTTTGGGCTACGTCCACAGAGAAATAGCCAGACCTTCTTTTTATATTATCCAGCAAACTGATGAGGTACAACCTACAACAGATCCACTATAATTCCCTCTTCGCTCTCAATATCCTCTCTCTTCCTCACTCAGAATACAGATATGTATAGATGCAATACAATTCCCTCATATATAGTGAGGGGTTACCTTCTAGGGAAAAAAACACTAAATTAAACATATCTTCTACCTTTAGATCTCCGCCTAATGAATAACCCAAATTGACTACGAAATTACAACATTTTACAAGGCAATTTTACATCTATTCTTAGCTTCAAGGGCGTTGCCCCCAATCCCCCTGCTAGGGGGGGCTCCCAAAGGTCGCAACTACCCCCCTGCAGTAAATATTTTATGGGTGGCGTTGCCACCCCATTACGAACTGGGGTCCAATGCAGCGATACCTTTGAATACAGAAGATATTCAAGCTCCACACCCAACAGACACTTCATTGATAGAGTAATGAACTTCAGCTACCATCGCCAATGCTAGATTAAGAAAAAGGTATGCAATTAATCGCTTCCATTTAGCTTAATTTTTTTCTTATATAATTATTTTATGAACGATTAATTTCCCAATAATTAGTTTATTTACATGAAAATGTTTTCTTGCTTCTTGTCATGATGGATTAAGTATTTTTGGGGTATTTTTATTCAATTTTTTCTATGTTAAGCATTTCTCCCTTCAACTCTTGTCCTCTTATGTTGCTAATGCATTATTTTGACTTCACATAGCTCGTAAAAAAGGGTTAACCCCTTGTATTAGCCTAAACAATTCTCTAAGGGAGAAAAGGAAGAATTACACGGCACTTAATTGAAATATCTCCCAATTTTCTACCTCATTTCAACCCCAAAGGTGTGCCCCAGGTAACCACGAGTAGCTTTTTTTTCTTCTAGGAAATTTCCCCATGACAAAAAAACTTAAAAAATCTTTATTCTTGTCTAGTATTTCTTATCTCTTGTTTTCCTTAGCTACCTATGGTTTTTTCTATATTACCTAGAGTTTCACACCAATTGCCACCCCAATGCTCTCAAATCAATTTTTAATATTAAATATTGACCAATGTTTCCCTTTTTAGAGATGGGTACATAAAAAATATATTTTCATCCCCGGAATCCCTACTTTTGTAACTGATAACACAAAGAAATTTCTCCATGGAGCCATACAAAGCTATGCTAGTCAATATTATGAGTTTTAGTTGTGAGGTTATCTAAACTATTGTCCCAAGTCAAAAATTTTAGCCTCATTTCCTCTGCACTTCAACAACTTCTAGCTTTTGTTAAATATATAGACAAACCAACCTTCAACCTAAACTATTAAATCATATGCATCTAACATTGTGAGCTAATCGACATACTGAGTGGCTATTTTTTTTACTGGATTTGTAGGAATATTAGGTATATGTATAAGAAATGGTCTTGGAAGCCCTTATGGCTAAGAAATTAAATGAAGAAGAACTTGACAACTCGTCTAATCCTAAGTTATGGGATACCTTTTGTTTCATTAATAAATATAGAACATGTACATGGTTAAAATTGTAACAATTATTTTAAAGCAAAAATATACCTCCACATGACCCATAATTTGATGTTTAAAAGGTTTCAAAATATATTTTCAACCAAAATTGGTTACTCATCCACTTATTCTTGAATGTGTAGAAGAAATAGAGTGGCCAGTGAAATATGTTCATCTTAAGGATGTGTTTCCGTTGCGGCAATCACACTCCAAAATTTGGTCCACATTTGAATATTAGATCCTACTATGGATCATTTGATCATTTGTTCCATAGTCACTTTATGGTCAATCAATGCTTTGTCAAGTATTCTAACCTTCTTCTTAGTTTGTAAGTGTCAAAGGCACTAGCTCACACATGCGCTGTCTGCAACAAGTTCATGGGCACACTCTTTTATATAAGCTTGAACAGGCATAGCAAAAGTCCGTCAAGAAAATGCTTGTGCAATGTTCAATCTATGTTGACAGTGAGTACACACTCTCATCGATAGTCTCTCACTTTTGGTCACAGTTGTTCTTCTATTTCAGTATGTTTTTCCAACTATCGTTTTTGCGCTCCTTCGCTTTTGTAAGTGTCACTTTCATGTTTATGACTATTGATTTTACTTGCTTTCACTTTATTAAGTTTTGTTTTCATGTTATCTTCATTCTAGCATGTGTCTCTTTTAGTGTCATTCACATTTTGTAGGTGTTATTTACACTTTCCTCTTACTATCACAAGTGTCGTCTTTTGAGCATGAAAAGTGTCACACATGCAAAAATTTAATTTTGGTTTATTTAAAAGGGTAACCTTGGTACTAATAAGTCATTCTTATCATTTAAACGTATTTCACAAATAAATTTAATTATTTCATCTCTTTCTTTCTTTTTGTTACTAAAATTTAAAAATATTTCCAAAAAACTATCTTCAAAATAAAAATCTCAAAATATACATCATTTTCAAAAAACAAAAAAAATCATTTTCTATTTTAATTTCATACAAATTTGAGTTATACCTAGGACAGAAATACTCGTTTTTTTTCCAAAACTAATGGGAAGGAGCGATTGAGAGTATTGAAAATCATGGATATAAATGACCACTTTTTCAAAACTAGATTTTAAAATGGCCATTACTAATCATTCAGTAAAAAGATATTTAATTTAAATTTATAAAATTATAAGTTACCTAATTTTCATACGATATTTTGAATTATCTTTTATATTGATTTAAAATTGTTTAGATTAACTGGTATAAAGTTCAATTTAGAAGATATTAAATGTTTTGAAATAAATTTTTTTTGTGGTGATTAAGCTTACTCTAGATCGAGTTTAGTTGCTTTATTGAAAAGTTCACACCAAGTTAGTTTATATATATATATATATATATATAATATTATATAAATAAATCTAATTTTAATAAAAGTTAATAATCATAATCATATAAATAATTTGATTACTTCCTTACTAATAATTTAAAATATTATATGATAGATTTTAAATTATATATGATAGATAAACAACAATGTTACATTATTTTTTTAACCGGTAATATTATTTATTCAGTGTAACTCCGTGTTGTACATTGAAAATCATTAAAAAGGAAATTTTAAATTTCTGATTTTTTAATTTCTTTTAGTTTATTATTATTGGAATTAGGAATATGGGTTGAAATTATATTTTTTATTAATAAAATTGTTATTTTAGGGATAAAATTGTTATGTTTATTAGTTTTATAAGTTAGTTGAAATGAATAAATTAAGAAATTAATTTGAATGGTTTTTTGGGAGTTCAATTAGTGATTGAATAATGTGAAATTTGTGACAACTGAGTAATTCAAGGTTCAAATCTTTATGTTTTCCACCCTTTTAGAAGTGAAAAGAAATATCAAATAATCAAAATGTATATTTTACAAACAATATTTAAAAAATAAGATAAATTTTTTTATCATTATTATTATTATTTAATCATTATGAATTTATTGTTTATATTAAATATAAGTTTATAATCTCAAACTTTATGCTTCTATAATTCATGATATATTGTTCGGATCTTCCGAAAAAATCACATTGAAAACAATAAGTTTATAATGAAAAAAGAATTACCAAATATTGTATTTCACGAACCATATTCAAAAAATTAAATAATTTTTTTTTCAGTGCTATTTTCAAAAATTATGGTTTTATTATGTATATTAAGTATTGTTTTATAAGTATTATTATTTTGTAATAAATATTGAAATTATATTTAAAATAATTTATTTTTCAAACTCAATCTTATTTTTAATAATTATGATTATTATGTTAAGGTGTGTTTATTTCGGAATAAGGCTCCTAGAATTTTAATTTAATTATCAATAATTATTAGGTAAATTAGATGGATTTAATCTCCATGGAATATCCTAAAATATTTTTAGTAATAGTTACATAACAAAAATTGAGATTTATCTCAAAAGTATTTATGTTTTTCCTCACCTTTTAATTAAATTAATTAATTAAAAAAATTGTCCTATGAACATGTGTTATTTGAAAGTTATGATTTTATAGACATGTGATCCTAGTAAGCCATGGTATTGGCCAATGGTGTTGTAACGAAGCCAATTTACAGGTTAAGAATTTCGATGGTAAAATAAGAATTTATTTCAATGGTTACGTATCTTGTTACATATTTTTTTAAATGTATACATGTTTAACTCAATAATTCCTTTTATAATTATTATTAATTTATAGTAAAGTTATAATTTAGTTAATTGTTATTTTTTTAAATCTTCCTGATATGAGATGCATAATGAAGTAAGTGTTTTGATGCCTATTTAAGTTTATTAAGAAATTAATTTATATGGTTGCACTAGTTACTTTTATATCTTCTCTTTCTAATTAATGTTTAAAATAATATTATCACTTTTTTTTTAATTGTAATATTATTTATATAATATATATATATATATATATATATATATATATATATATATATATATATATAATTCATATGAAAATAAATTTATCTTTTTCTAATCATAATCTAAAATTTTAATATCTTTATTCATTATTTTATTTTGTGAGATACATTCATATCAAATTGTAGATTTTCTTTTTTTTGTAAGCCTTCTCAAAGATTTTTGTTAATGCTAAAAGATGTTACATTGATAGTTGATCAAACTTCCCAAAAAAACACCCTGGGAGTTTTTAACTTCAACCAGGGGTAACCAATAGACACCATTACTGCTATTGAAATCTAGGATACAAAATTTTTACTATGTGAGAGACTAAGCTACCTTTACATACT
This sequence comes from Pinus taeda, assembly GCA_000404065.3. Lineage (NCBI taxonomy): Eukaryota > Viridiplantae > Streptophyta > Pinopsida > Pinales > Pinaceae > Pinus > Pinus taeda. Next base: position 229,695 of record APFE030443761.1, on the reverse strand, counting down.
AAATGTATTTGTGCATTGATGCCTTAAGAGTTTTACAAAATTTAAGAAGAAACATATAAAAGTTAGAGAATTGTAAAACCATGCCTGCTACTACTATGCCAGCCAAAAATTAATATCAAAAAAACCAAACACAAACTGGGTCACAATGTGCCATGTTGAACTGTGTTTAGAAACAAAAAATGAGAACTGAACTATGTGCCACAGAGCTATGTTAACAACCCGGTGTGACGACGAGGAAAAAACCATGAAACACCTATAAATGAGACCATTAGTCATAAATGATGACAGAAGAGAGGAAAGGGGAGTTATCCTAAGGAGAGTTGCCAACATGAACATTAATAATTGTCGGTGCTTCATTCAACTCATCAGACTCAGTGCCCAAATTTGATACCAAAAACCATTCCACCCTCATTTGTCTAACCACAATGTCATCCAAGTTGTAGCAAATGTCTCGTAGAATTCTCTTGAGATCCTCCTTTCCTGCAAATAGTTCGTAGTTGTCAACCTGCTTGTCACGAATCACTATATTGAGTAGAGTTTCCATTTTCCTATACAGAGAGAGGGAATGAAAAAAGTGAAGCCTAGGCTTCCTGAATTTCCCTGAATCATGAACCCACTTGAGGTTGTTTCCTCCAATCTCGAAATCAAAAAAATATAGATGGTCATCGATCTCCTTCGCTTCGAGAGAGTGAATTGTGTTCCTTACTTTCGGAGGAATTGAGTCAAAGTGGTTATCCAATTACTACCATCCAAATAAGAGTTGTCGATGGGAGGAAGATGATGTTGGGAAAGATACTGAGAAGGGAGGGTGGGGGTAAATCAGTATTTTAAAAAAATCAGAATAATAATTTTCTTTTTTGAAATGTATACACGACTTGACTGAACCCAACTAGAGTATATATGTGACTGTTGTAAAAGAACTGGCATATGTGTAGTAAACATGTAAAACAAAAAATTCTTTATCTGTTAAACTTGAACCAGAATGTAAGAGATTTATCAGCCATTTGATAAGCAGTAAACAAGTGGAGTAAGAATAGAATAAATTATCACACATAAGTAACACATGTCAACACCAGGATTTAATATGGAAACCCAATGTGGGAGAAAAACACTATTGTTGGCATCTCAATATTCAAAACTTATTAATATAAAAATCTTCTTACATTCTTGTGTTGGTGCAAACTCATACTAGTACGTAAGCACCCACCTGCTGAAGGCTACAACCTTCACTCATTTTCCAGCTCCTATTGGAAGGGAGCTCCAACCCCTTGATCTGATCACCAACTACTACTGGCAGGAAGCTTCGACTTCCTCACTAAAGGCTCCAACCCTCAGCAACATCCATGGACCACGTTTCATAAATTTTCACACTGGATCCAATATCAACACTTATGCTCAATCATCATTGTAATAAAATCATCAATTTATGATGCACATAATCAACCAGTCACTGAAATCCAATCAACTGACTCTCAATCAAAACTCAACCAATCAACTAAAATAGTCGTATCACTATAACCAATACATAGAACTGAACTCAGAATACTGCATCAACACACAGAATCAATTGAAACCATGATCATTCAAATGCCAAAATTTATACACTACATCACTTAAAGAAACTCGCATGTATATGAGCTTTTTTGTAGAGAAACACATGTACAAATCTTAATAGACTAAAAACTGAAAACTTGTAATTCTGAATCAGACACAAAGTTGACCTGAGATATTCTAAAATATTATGTTAGCTTACATAACCCTCATATAGTTAGCATCATCAATAATATCTTCAAACAATCAACATGTAAACAAATTTAACTTCATCATTCAATCAATTCTACTTCAAACATTATTACTCAACCCAAATCAACATGAGGACATGATTGACAGACAACTTAGAAACATCAGATGTTGAGGCCCAATTTTGCCTAATTTTGACAACTTTCCTAGACTTTACTTCTCCCATTTTGAACTCTCCTTGACCCTTAATTATGCTTATTTCCGTTATATCATCTAGGTTTTGGCCAAAAGGGTGCTATATGCTTGAGGTATGCAAATTAACATTAAAAAGTGTCATTTTACCTTAATCTTAAGATTTCCCTAAGCTAGTTGTTTCCTTATTGAATTATCATGCCAACTAATCTAGAAAACTTATCTTTGGTTCAAAAAAGTCTCGCAATTTCTTGTAGATAGCTCATGCAGCCATATTTGTTGTAGATGCTCTGAAATTTCTACAGACATGGATTTCTTGCAACCACCCAGATTTCCTACAACAAAATCAGCGGTTAGCTATGTTCTACTCACTTCCAAATCAAATGAGAACATGGGTTTTGTGGGGAATTCTTCATACATGGATTCTATTCTATTGGTTATTTCAAATCCACCATCAAAACTTCCTAGATTGGCAGACCTCATCTCGTTGGACGCACGAGGGAAAAATCTAAATATGTAATGAATTTTGTCTAATACATGCTTCCAGTCATGGATTAGACTCAATAGAGCTAATTTTGACAATTTGTACCAGTATTGATAGCTAATAGCTCAAATTAGTAGTTTTTCTCATTCGAGCCAAATATGGGCTTTTGAACTCATATAAATATGATTATGTTTTACATTGTAGGGGGTTGGGTTGGGTTTGTTGATAGCACTTATCAGATTGTACTCGACTGTAATATTTCCAGATTAATATAATAATTGATTTTCTGTCTATTCTATTGAGCAAGCCCTTTTAATTTTGAAGGGGTTGTGAGTGAGGGAGGGTCCCCTTTGCTCACAACTCCCTTAGTTGTAGTGTGTGTGCATTTTAATTATTTTATGTAGTAATAACTTGTTTACATAGCTAATATACTCTTTCTAACATTTCAGCAGTAATGTTCCATTGATTGAATGATTAATTTTTCATGTTAATGTGTTGTATTCATTTAATCAAAGATTTGATTTACATTGTTAAATGATTTCTTTATTGTTGTAAGTTTGATTTCCTATCTTTTCTAATCAACATCAGCAATACTAAGAGCTATAGAGAGATGTTTCAATCCACTCCATAGTATTTTGTTGCCAAATGTTGATGTAGAAAAGAGGCATCAGTTTTGTCTATGATTGACTAGTTTGATTAGTAACCACTCTAGGTATTAAGCCTGCATATATTTTGCAAAACATCTCACAAGCTTACCTGCCCTGGGTTGATGATTTATGTTGACAAATTATAAGTCTATAATTTGACTCAATATATTGGTGTTGTTTCCGAGGAGGTGCTAAGGGATAATACCGAAAGTGTTGTAGTATTATGTGTACTACTTTAATTTTTCAGGACTAGGGGAGTCGAAGTGATAAGATGAAGGGCAAATCCTATGCACTTGCAGAGGTCAAAAATTCACCAAAGTCATGTCCTGATTGCTTGGTGTGTAGTTTTCTTTGAATTTGTTTACATAGTAGATGGTAGGGTCCAATATTTACAAATTTCTTCTGTGGTGGTGCGAGCACCACTTCACTTGCTAATAAACTACCAAGGAAAAAGAAGTCTACAAAAAATAAGGCAACAAGGGAAGAAGAGTCTAGGTAGGAGGTCTGTGGTCCTGAAAAGAGCCCAGAGCATATTCCTACTTCCACAGTAGAATCTTCTGCAGAAAAATCTTATGTTTCTTCCCATTTAGAAACTCCCCTCACAAGGAAGGCAACATCTCTACTCACTGGTCAACCTGAAAGGAATTCCTTGTTAATCTTATTCAAGAACCATAATTTCAAACCATTGATTCCACAAAATTGTAGTTTACAAAGTTCCTACTCCTTTTTGGTCCAAAATGGCTCATGAAGAAGGAACTCATAATATAGATGGAGGTTATGATGAGAAGGAAGAGGAACTGGTCGCATTTGAATTCCGTATCAGGGAGACTAGTGGAGCAACTCAGATGAAGAATATTCCTCATGTGAAAATCCTGATGCCTCCAGTGAAGAATAGTCTCCAGTGAAAATCCTGATGCCTTTTTCTCGAATTTGACGTGTTATGTAGGAGATGTGACTATTCTTCCAATGCTCAGAAGCTAAAGTTGTTTCCTACAACAATGAAGGATGCATTTCTCAGGTGATTTATGGGGTTGGCTTCAAACTCCGTTACAACCTGGGATGACATGAAAAAGGTATTCTTGAAGAAATATCAAGATTATTGCAAAACTAGGGACATCAGGGAAGAAGTATTTGGCATGACACAAAAGGAAGCAGAGAGTCTTGAGGATTTGGTGGAAATATTTAAGTGCAATCTATAGAGATCCAAGATGAATCAACTAAGTGAGGACACCAAGAGAACAATTTTTCTCAAGGCAATCAGACCAGAATCTCTGGAGATTTTGAACTTAATTGGAGGAGGTCACATATCAAAGTTAAGTTATGATGAGATGTGTGAATTTTGTTGACGATATTCAACGGGAAATTCTAAAGTTGGGGGAGGAACAAGAGATAATTATTCTAGGCTTATCAAGTTAGTTGTTGGAGCTAGAGTAACCAGAGTTGAAATGGGTAATCTATTTGAAAATTTTAAACTTAATATTCTTAGCACTTTATCTTCATAATTAGATGTTTTGTATGCTAAGAAGAAATAGGAGAAACAAGAGGAACTAGAGAAAGCCCTAAGCGTGTTCTGCTCGAAATGCAAGAAGAAGCATGCCTTTATAGAATGTCATGCAGATAGTATAGAGGTATGTCAATTCTGTGAAGCTGAACATTCCATTGACCAGTGTCCTTCACTTCCTGAGATTAAAGCAACATATCTAGAATATCAGGAAGCTGTCAATGTACTTTATGCAATGGCACCTCAAATAACACAACAACAATGTCCTACAGGTATGTCTCAATCGCATTTTCAAGTTCCTTATTCTCATAATCAGATGTGGAATATTCCAATGCCCTGACAGCCTTCACCTCCATAACAACCTTGGAAGGGGAAATTTCTTACCCTACTGCACATAAATTTCCCTCAGAACTTTTATCCACCACAATCCACACCATAGCAAATGATTCAACCTCAATAGCAACAATTTCAATTGCCTGCCCCACCAAATCAACCTCATCCCACACAACTTCCTACTCAGCTAGTGTCTAACCCCAACAATAAAACCATCCAATATTATCACAACATTGGATTTGTCACTTATCCCACTTTTCCCACCTACTGTATTGCACCACAACCACTGCAAGAAATTTATGTTCTTGTGTTATAGGAATTTCCTATGTCGTTGTAGGAAATTCAGCTTAGATCCAAAAAAGTGGTGACTTATCCCGAAAGGATTGAAGAGACTGTAGAGGAAGATACTCTAGAAATTCCTGAACTTGAAACCACACCTGAACCAGTAAAACACCCTACTTCAAGGCCACTAGAACCTTCCTCATCCCATACGGTCTAGCCTCCTTTTCGAGAGAGACTGGAAATGAAACTAAAACATCCTGAGTTTGATCTTGTGTCTGAACTAAGAAATGTGTGAATTAAGATCCCATTACTGTAAGCAATTAAGGATATCCCAATTTATGCCAAAATAGTGAGGTACCTATGTACCAAGAAGCCAAGAAGACAAATGGGAACTCTCTACAATTCAATTAGGTGGAAAGCTTACAAGTTTAATGTCTACCAGATTTATTATTGAAAAATATGCAGACCCCGGAATCCATGTGGTTACCACCTTTATCAATGGAAATACCATAAAGAAAAATTTAATTTATTTTGGTTCAACCAATAATGTGATGAATATGGAGAATTTCTCCCATATAGGATCATTTGACTTATTACCTACTCCCACCATGTTAGAACTAGCAAACAGGTCTAAGGTAGAGCAGAGGGTGTATTAGAAGACACTGTCATCTCATTAGATTCTTGGGAGTACCCTGTAGACTTTTATGTTCTTCAACCGAAAACCAACTTGGGAGGGCATCCTTTGATCTTGGGAAGGTCGTGGTTAGCCACGGAAAATGTCTACATAGGGTGTAGGTCTGGAAACATGACCATCACTCATGAAGCTGAAACAAAGAACATAAATTTGTATCCCCCTACTCAAACCCTCTTAAGATCAGAAAATACACATTGGGATGAAGAAGAGGAGTATGATTCAAAATGTACCCGAACGGTTTTGATAATAGCCCAAACTATGAGCCTTATAGAAAATTATGAAGAAAAATTGATAAATTGTTGTATTTCTAATCCTGATTTTCTGCAACAATTAGAAGGGAAGTCTAGTCATAATTTGGATATCATTACTAATATGTAGGATTTTCATGAACATAGTACAACAACCGAACTAAGTTCAACCCTCTTATATGCATTCCCTGCATATTCCATGACTAAATGGGGGAGTACGATAGTTGAATTTTTTCCTGAAAAATCTTTAAACATTAACTTTGCCTTAACCCCTGAATAAGAAAAATAGTTAAATCAAGCATTGAAAAAAAATTCAGACACATTTCCTTGGGAATATATAGATATGAGAGGCATTCACCCAGTCACATGCATTCATAATATCTATATAGAGGAAAATGTTAGGTCTGTGAGACAGCCACAAAGGAGGATGAACCTCGCTTTAAGGGAAATTGTGAAAGATGAATTACAGAAATTATCAAATGTAGGGTTCATCTATCCTATCTCAAGTAGACAATGGGTATCTCCATTGGTTATTGTCCCCAAAAAGAATGGTAAAAGGTGAGTGTCTATAGACTATAGGGAACTAAAAAAGCTACCTTAAAAGATCACTTTCCCCTGCCTTTTATGGACCAAGTGTTGGACACTTTAGCATGGAAAAAGTATTTTTCCTTCATAGATGGGTTTAGTGGTTACAACTAGATTAGGATAGATCCAAAGGACCAGGAGAAGACAAAATTTACATGTCCTTGGGGTACCTATGCATATAGGGTATTACCATTTTGTCTATGCAACACACCAACCACACTCCAGCGGGCGATCCTTGGTATTTTCTCTAACCTTTTACATGATTGCGTAGAGGTCTATGTGGATGATTTTACAGTTGTGGGTGATACTTTTAAAGAGGATTTACATAATATTGAGAAATTTTTTTAGAGATGTAGAGAAACTAATCTTTCATTAAGTAATGAAAAATGTTTTATGATTATGAGTGAAGGTATTGTTTTGGGTTATCATGTTTCCGTTGTAGGAATTAAAGTTGATCCGGCAAAGATTGAAGTTATTAAAAATCTTCCCCCACTAACCAGTCAAAAGGGAGTTCGAAGATTCCTTGGACATGCAGGCTACTATAGAAGATGTGTTGAAAAATTTACAAAGGTAGCCTCTCCATTGTTCAAATTATTGACTAAAGAATTTGAATTTCATTGGAATGATGAGTGTTAAGCTGAATTTGATACACTTAAGGAAGATATTTCTTCAGAGGCCCAGATTGGAAATTTCCCTTTCATACTTCCACTGATGCCTCTGATTCAGCCATAGGAGCAATATTGGGTCAAAAGGAGGATCATTTAAGCCATGATATTTATTATTTAGTAAAAAATTAACTCCTGCATAGCTGAATTACATAGTAACTGAAAAATAATTCCCTGCTGTAATTTACGTTATTAATAAGTTTAGACATTACATCACGGGCTATGAAGTTTTTGTACACACCATTCATTCTACCATTCGATATCTCATGAACAAATGAGTCAAGAATGGTAGGATTACTAGGTGGCTTTTGTTGTTTTAGGAATTCGACATCACATTATTGGATAGACCAGGAAAAGAAAATCAGGTAACTGATTTATTACCTAGGCTCAACCATGTGGGTGAGGATGTTCTTGTTAATGATATCTTTCCTGATGAAAATTTGTTTGCTATTTCTATCAAAACACCTTGGTTTGCAGACATGTCCAACTACCTTCCTACAGGAAAGTTTCCCCCTTACTTTTCATCTAATAAAAAAAATAGAATTATTAGGAGAAGTGTTGATTACTCTTGGATTAGGGGAGATCTCCTTTTCACTGGACCTGATTTGATTATTCGCATGTGTGTTAGGGAAGATGATATCTATGACATCTTGAGAGCCTGCAATGATGAACCTTATGGAGGACACTTTGCATACAAGTGGACAGCATATAAGATCCTCTTATCAGGTTGTTATTGGCCAAGTCATTTTAAAGATGCAAAAGAGTACGTCCAGAAGTGTGATAGCTGCGAGAGAATGGGATGGCCAATACAATCAAATGAGATGCCTTTGTAGCCACAGGTTCTCATAGAACCTTTTGAGAGGTGGTCTCTTGATTTTGTACGTCCCATCAATCCTACGTCCAAAGGTAAGAAGTACATTTTAGTTTGTACTGATTATGTTATGAAGTGGGTGGAGGCAAGAGCACTACCTAGAGCAACGAAGAAAGCATCGAAAATTTTAGGCGATAATATTCGTAGGTGGGCCAATTTTCCATGATTTTCCCAAAAAAAATATTCGCCAATTTCCATTTTTTCTAAAAATAGTTCGGCCAAATTCTACAATACAAAATTATTTTACCTTAAAAATCACTAACATTATATAGAGACTATATACAAAATAATTATAAATTTGAATAATTTTATGAATATATCAATAAACATTTTATAGTTTGCATATTAGGGACTAATGATATTCGCCAACGTTTTTTAACTTCAAGATAATTTTCAATCCTTAAAATTTTTTCAGGGAGAAAGAAGTGGTAGATTTTCTTTTCTCTGATATTTTTGTAAGATTTGGGGTACCTAGTGAGATAGTTATTGATCAAGGTAATTAGTTTGTGTCAAAGCTTATGCAGGGAATTATGCAAAAACATTAGATTACTCATTGGAAGTCCACCCCTTACCATCCACAAGCCAAAGGGTAGGTGGAATCAACAAATAAGGTGTTGGAGACAATCCTTACCTAAACAATGCAATTACATAAGAAGGATTGGTATGGTTGACTTCCTAAGGAATTATGGTCTCACAGGATCACATGGAGAAATAACAATGGATTCTCTCTGTATGAATTGGTGTACAGAAAACAAGTTTTATTTCCCATTGAATTTCATAACAGAACTTTCAAAATGGTAGCAGATTTCGGTATAGACCTTGATGAAGCTCAGTAGCACAAAATCTTGCAACTCAATGAATTGGATGAAATTAGGCAAGATGCTTTTCAGCATATTGACTTCATCCAACAACAACGGGCTAAATGGCATGACAAATACATTAAAAAGAAGCAATTCAAAGAGGGAGACTGGGCATTGTTGTATGATTCAAAATTCAAGAACTTTAAAGGGGAATTTAACATACATTGGTTAGGCCCCTATGAAATTGAGAAAGTTTTTGATAATTGATTTGTTCAGGTTAAAACCATTGATGATGGGAATGTTACCTTATTGGTGAATGGGTACAGACTCAAGCTATATAAAAAACCCCAACCTAAGGAGGAATTTGTGGAAGAAATTGTGAAGAAAAAAGAGATAGAAATGGTGGGAGAAGGAGTCATTCCTTCCACTATCTCTTCCTGATTTCCTGTTGATACAATGAGCTCATTTTTTTCTCCCTCATGCTCAGTAAAACATGAGAGTAATGTCTATTGGGTATAGGTTTAATCTTTTTTTGAGCCCAGTGGACTAGTTATGAAAAAGGAGCCCCCTTGGAGTCTTCTTTTCCAAGTATTTTAGACACTCTAAAATTGAAATCTAGCAAGCATGGACTACCCTGGGCTCATTAAAACTATAGGTTAGTAGATAATCTAGGATACTCTCAATAAAATTTTATTTTCAGTTAATTTTGGATAGCTTGTGTTGGATTGATGTGGGATTTCTTAAGGCCCTCCTTCCAGCAATCTTGACCCATCGGCATCAATAAATTATTTGGGTGTAAGATCAGAGTCTTATGATGCATTGAAGCTTGAATGCCCTAATGAAAAGATATTTCACCAAAAAACATTGGGAATGACTATGGCTCCTTGACTACTAGATCCTATAGGAGGTTCGACAACAGCTCATAAATTCACACCCAATATGATGCATTAGGGTACCTTGGTCCTCGCTCTCATTAATGGTGATGGGCCTCGCATTAGTTAACAGTCGACCTTAATGGATGGTAATCCAATGAGATCATTTCACATTCGACATCAACACCTTTATTCATGTGTAATGAACTTTACTTAAACAAGGGAGAAATAGTTTTTCATGTAGAAGAATTTCCTACGAAATGTTCAGCAATCATGATACCATTTCCTGTAGCAACTTCCTGGGTTTCCTGAAGAACAAAAGTCATAGACATAACATTAGTTTAAATTATTTTATAAAGTACTGAAAATATTATTATTGGTCGAGGTCATGAATTGTGACATTATACATCAGATTTAATTTTTAAGTGGGTTATCATTTCAAGAAACAAGAAAACATCATCCAAGGACTGGACCATTGAAAGGTAAGCTCGGTAAGGTAGAGTTCGTGATAGGAGACTTAAGGTAAGAGGTAATTGATGTTTTAATTTTAAAAATTTGTATGATTTAAGCTATGGTGACCCTTGTGGCAAAACGTGATCGTAAACTATTTCATCATAAATATTAGCTCCATGCCCGATTATCATGATTTTGACATGACCGGTGGTTGTACTCGTGATATCCTTCCGTGGGTTTGATCATGATGACAATCATGATCATGACATGTTTCTTGAAATATTTGTGCTTTCTAATATTTCCAATTTAACCCTCCCTTTTCGAGTGAACCATTGCAAAATCTTAGCACGACATTTCTCTGAGTTGCATGCTTCTTATCTCTCTCGTCTTTCATTATGTCAAAGTTGAGTGCCCCTGTCCACTTCGAGCCGCAAGGCCCTAAACTATTGGAAGTCAACCCTTATAGTAAAGTGAGACTGGAGAAAGTAGGGTGGTTGCCATTGTTTCAAAAATTCAGCAGCCACAATTTAGGGATTACAGAGTCCTTTGCCATAAATTTGAATGGTGACAAAGCACAAGTTGGGAATGTCTAGACTCAGATTAACAGAGGGTTTGGTGGCTCAGGCATGCATAATTCCATAGGAGGGGGAGAATTGATTTAAGAATCAGCATTTAAATAAGGGTATGTGCACATCCTTTCTCCAGAAGGAGCATTCAAACCCTGACTGGAGCAAAGGGATTTCACCAGACATCTTGAGAAGTAAGTATCAACAGCTATTATTTTTCTTGCAAAAGTATGTAACATGTGAAGGTCGCTTTGGGATCGCATTTTTATTTCACATTCATCTTCTCACACATTTTCATGATAAGCCATTGAATTTTCTATATTATTTAAGAATGTCATTGATGAAAATTTCGACGACCACTAAGGAAAGGGAAACCAATTTGGAGGAAAAGCTCTATCACCATGGGCTAGTAAAAATCATCTTGGTGGAGTTTCTGAAGGATAAGAAGAAGACGTGGGAGGATTTTCTAGCCGAGAATTATTTCACAGAGGATGAAGACTCTAGCTCTTCAAAGCCCATGGAGGAAAATCCAGTAGAGAAACTAAGGAAGAAGCCATGGACTCATGGGCCATAGACAAAGGAGGAAGAAAAAGACAAAGAAGTGGTGGTGACTAGAGATTTACAAGGAGCCATGTTGTCTAGCTGGATATAAGGGACATTGTGGAAGGGGAGGGACTGCCCGAGGCACCTGATAAAAAGAAATAAAAGCTTCACGACCCACCTAAAGGAAAGGAAAAGGTAGAGTCAACTAAACTCTCGGTGGAGAAGTAATGTCCTTATAGGATCCCTCGCTGCATGAAAGTAGAAGTGAAATAGTAGAAGAACAACAAGGAAAGGAGGAACTTGGTATGCCCCAATATTTCCAAGGACATCATGAAGGGGAAGTAACTCCCCAGAAAAAGAGATCTCTGTAGGAATTATAGGAGATTTTCACTGAGCTCAATGTTCAAAACTAGCTTTGAGGTATGAGAATGAGACTCTGAAGGTCTTAGGTCACATTATCTCAAAGGAGGGCATTCAGATTGATCCTACCAGAATAGAAGCAATTTTGCAGATACCTCACCCTAGAAGCATCAAAGAACTTCAAGCCTTCTTAGGAAAGATAAACTTTTTGAGAAGATTCATATCTAATTTAGCAGAATTAATTGGGTTACTCAATAACATGTTAAGGAAGGATTCAAGTATAAAATGGACAGTAGAAGCCAAATAAGCATTTGAAGAAATTAAAATGGCTTTGACCAGAACATAGGTCCTTACAAGTCCCCAATTTGATAGAGATTTCATAATTTTTTCGTTTGCCTCAAAGCACACTATAGCAGTTGTTTTACTACAAAAGGATGACCAAGGATGTGAGAAACCCATAGCCTTTTTTAGTAAAGCACTTAGAGATGCATTATTGAAATACAAAATCATGGAAAAATAGGAATTTTCACTTGTTAAAGAAATTAAGGACTTTAGAGTTTACATATTGTATTCTCATGTGGTAGCCTATGTACCAAAAGCTGTTGTCAAGGACATCCTAACTCAAGATGGAATTGAGGGCAAAAGAGGTAAATGGATTGCTACCGTTTTAGAGTATGATATTGAAATAAAACATACAAAATTGATACAAGGACAAGCATTGGCTAAACTCATGGCAGAAACAAACTGCTAAGCCCTGGACATAAATGAATTGGACGACGAACAAGAGATGGCGACTCCACAAATCAGCCAGGCCTTCTCAGATTCCCCTTGGTATTCTGATATAATCTATGTGTTACAAAACCTGCAGGCT
>APFE030443761.1:187307-204392 GCA_000404065.3 Pinus taeda | reverse complement strand
ATAGACATAGTCTAAAAATAGACTTGCGCCAAAAATAGCCTGCGGGCCCACTTAGTGAAGGCGACTCCTTTCCACTAATCTCCATCATCTTGTTGCATTCTCAACAAGAATTTCTTGTTGCACACTTTTCAACAGTTCCCAATTTAGTCTACATTCTTCAGGTATATAGAGACAGATGATACACTCCAAAAGCTCCAGAAAACCAGAATACCACAGCCAAAATGGTGGGAAGAAATGCATGAAATTTTGTAATTTATTCTTAGTAAAAGGTGAATTTTGGGTTTTTACTACAGTGAATGAGGGTAAAGAGGATGAACAAAGATCAAACAGGTAAAGAGTATCAGATGCATGTAAAGTGTATCAGTAGGAAGATGAAACAGAGCAACTAGCACAGAATTACAGCAAGGACAGCAAGAGGCCAAATCATAGGGCCTAACTCTAGCACACTCTCAAGAATAGGGAGAACAAACCATTCGGTTGCCTCATATATCATCTACGAAGTCATCTGGCCCTATTTTCTTGTAAAATGTGATTAGTCACCTCAGATTATATCTCACTTTGTTATGAGATATTTCATTGTAAAGTTTTTTGTATAAATACACCCCCATTCAAAGTATTGAGTGTGGATTCTTTAACATTGCTATAAAACTAATTATTTTTAAATAAAAAGTGATGTTGGACAAATTTTTCATGGTTGGCTGGATGAAGGATTGATGTAAAGGACTTTTCACAGGATTCATGTGTTGGACATCAAACAAATAAGTATCTTATATCTCATGTGTTAATGTTTTTTGGTTTATTATATTCATTATGTTCCATATTTGAATATTAAAATGAAAAATAATAATTCAGAAAGTGCTTAAGTGAAATCTTTCTTCAGTCATTTTTGTTCTCAATGTTTTCTTCTAAACTAGCATAAACATTGAATTCTTAAATGGTCATGTTTCCTAGTTTATTCATTTTAATCATTTGGTAAAGAAACCTTAACTGCTCTTTATTGATGGTTAGTCTTGTTCTACTTTCTTAAAGCATGTTGAAGGATTCTCAATTGCCCTTTAACCCTCTAAGTCCATCCCATCTTTTTAAACTCTCTATTTTCTCCTTGTTCAGCTATCTTGCCCTGTGAAACCATCCTTTATTGAGAAACCAAATCTAGTTGAGCCATTTTCCCTGACTCCATTAGCCCAATGGACTACACTATTCAGTTCTACCCCTTTGTTATTGAACTTCACCGGCAAATTCAAACAAAACCACAAGCTCTAATAACTAGCCTAAAACCTTATAAAACAAAGCTAAAACTTAAAGAGAGAGCCCTCTATAGATATACATTGGCTAGATTTTGTATCTAAAAGATTGGTTTGTGGTTACCTCGGACCCCTTTCCCCTTCTTACAACTTCTGGGAAAATCTGAGTGATAACAGAAGGAAAACAACCTGTGCGTGCAGATAGAACATGAGGAATGGATTCAGAAGGTGGCCCAAATCATGAATAAGAAGTAGGTTCAAATTGATCATATGAAGAAGAAAAATGAGTTATACAGTGGTTAGATTCTTGTAGAATCTAGTGGGAACCAATTGGATCAATTGGCTCCAATAGTTGCAACCCAGGACAAGGAATCATTTCATTTTTTCTTGAGGGTGCAACATTTTTTCTTGCATAAGGGACATGCAAGAAGCTAGGTGTGGGGGAGATGTTGAGGCCCATATTTTCCTAATTTTGACAGCAATCCTAGACTTTACCTCTCCCATTTTTAACTCTCCTTGACCCCTAATTGTGCTTATTTTGGTTATATCATCTAGGTTTTTGCCAAAAGGGTGTTGTATGCTTGAGGTATGCAATCTAACATAAAAAAAAGTTTCATTTTAACTTAATCTTAATCATTCCTTAAGCTAGTTGTTTCCTTATTGAATTATCATGCCAACTAACCTAGAAATTTTATGCATATTTTCTTTCATTCGAAACAATCCCACAATTTCTTGTACACAACTCATGCAGTCATATTTCCTACAAACGCTCTGAAATCATACAAACAGGAATTTCCTGCAACTGGCCAGATTTCCTACAACAAAATCAGTGGTTAGCTATGTTCCACTCACTTCCAAATAAAATGAGAAAATGGGTTTTGTGGGGACTTTGTCATACATGGATGCTGCCTTATTGGTTGTTTCAAATCCACCATCAAAACTTCCCAGATTTGCAGACCTCTTCTCGTTAGCCGCATGAGAGAAAACTCTAGCTATGTAATGAATTTTCTCTAATCTATGCTTTCAGTCATGGATTAGACTTAGTAGAGCTAATTTTGACAGTTTGTACCAGTATTGATAGCTAATAGCTCAGATTAGTAGTTTTGCTCATTCGATCCAAATATGGGCTTTTGAACTTGTATATATATGATTATGTTTTATATTGTAGGGGGTTGGGTTGGGTTTTCTAATAGCAGATATCATATTGTACTCGGTTGTAATATTTCCATATTAGTATAATACTTGATGTTTTGTCTATTCTACTGAGGAATCCCTTTTAATTTTGAAGGGATTGTGAGTGAAGGAGGCCCCCGTTGCTCATAATTCCCTTAGTTGTAGCGTGTGGGAATTTTAATTATTTTATGCAGTAATAACTTGTTTACACAGATAATGTTCCTTTGATTGAATGATTAAGTTTTCATGTTAATGTGTTGATTTCATTTAATCAAAGATTTGATTTACATTGTTAAATGATTTCTTTATTGTTGTAAGTTTGATTTCCTATCTTTTCTAATCAACATCAGCAATACTAAGAGTTGTAGAGGGATGTTTCAATCCACTCCATAGCCTTTTGCTGCCAAATGTTGATGCAGAAAAGAGACATTAGTTATGTGTATGATTGACTAGTTTGATTAGTAAGCACTCAAGGTATTAAGCCTGCATATATTTTACATAGCATCTCAAAAGCTTACCTGCCTTGGGTTGATGATTTATGTTGACAAATTATAAGTCTATAATTTGACTCAACATCAACACTAATAAGGTTGATCAAGAATTTATGAACAAAAACCCTTACTTTATATATGTGACTTTGAAGAAGTGAATCCGTATGTATACACACTTTTCCCGAGATCAACAAATGTATAGATCTACAAATTTTGACCTAAAATTGCACAGCTCTTCAAAACTTCATAAAAACCCAGATCATGATATTCAGAGATAAAAACATGCATCAGTACTTAGATCTAGTCAATCCACAAATAGATCGTACAATGAAAAGTCATTTCAAGTCTCATGATCCTAATCCATTATTGTATTCATCAGTGCATAATTATTTCAGATCTATGTGACAATTATGGCCCTTACAATGAAAATATACTTCATATTGAAGTATTCATCAAAAATCATCTCACTTGCACTCCTAGCACTTTGATCTTCACCTCTTTATATAGTTTATCCCTTATCCAATACCACAGGTCAAAACTACACTAGTGTCGATGGTAATCTTTGACAATATCAATATCCATTGTAACGCTCATTACTATGGGCCAATACCATGGTAAGAACCCCTATTATTTAGAATAGCATGGTGCAAAAACCATACACTACTTTTCTTCACCGTACTCACATGTATATGTAACTTGGCCTTGACGAACCCGTGTATAGATTTTCAAATATTCACATGTATCAAAATTTTGATTCTAATCTGTAAACCTTTGACCCATCATTCAAGTATTTTTTTTTCCATCATTCTGTCACCTCTAAATAGACATGCGCATTTATCTAATTACCATATACTTGTTTCGTTACAAGTGAGTTTCCATCAAGGACAACACATGCATCATAATGCCAAAAATCTCCCCCTTTGACTTGATGAAAACCATGTTGGTGTAGAACACTTCAACCTGTGGAAACATGTTAGATGCATCAAACACCAAGATATTCTCCCCCTTTGACATCAAGGGAAAAGGGTAAACCAAAGCTCCCCCTTTGGAGATGGATTACATTATAGTGTCTGTACTCCCTCTTAGCGCATGCTGAATCTTCAAAAATATTTTCAAATGAATAATGTGACTCTATATCTCAACTGAGTATTATGACCTTTCTATCAATATGGACTCATACTTGCATCAATTACCCAACCAAGTGGGGATACATATTTGACATGCCCCCAAAAGTCCATACATTACTAAATATGACAATTATTACATCATAGGTCTCCACATGACCTTTACATCAACTGACACATATGACATTAATAACGAGACCAAAAGATCTTAAAAGTAGCATAATTCAACAACCAGAATACCAACAATGCATTATATTTTGCAAGGCTAATTCTTCCCCTGAACTTGTGCTACCTGTTCATTTTCAACAACTCATTCATCAAATCATCTTCATTAATCAGATAAATATCAATGAGAAAAACATAACTCAATACCATATCAGCAGCTGTAGCCATCAACACCAGACTAAGAAAAATCAAATCATAGTTGTTAGAAGCATATAAGAGGCAGGGTCTTGAGTATGTCCCACTAATATTCTATAAGATAAAAACATACGTGACTATCTGCAAAGAAACTCGTGTATTTATGTGACTATACCTCATTAAACCCACATATAGTCAATGACCTTCTGAATTTTCACATGTAGGCTGAGCAAAATAAATTAATAGCAAAATGAGGTAAAGACAACTCCTAGTTTCTATCTGAGATATTCAAATGTTTCTCTGGGAAGGGGTGTTATGAAACCAACTCACAAATAGATAGAAAATATAGATGAATGCCTTAGAAATTAACCTCTTCAAGGGGGCAACCTCGTTTACATTACACAAATGAACAATTATTGGATGATACAAATGACAATACCTCATTTCTATATGTGGGAGTCTAAGGTCATAAATATAATCAAAGCTCACATAACAATAATAATGTAAGGGACAATAATAACAGTGGGCTTCTATGGGGCACAATAGTAACAATATGGGGACTACATGGGTACAACAATATAATAAGGGGGTTGTACTAATAACAATAAGGGGTTACACTAGTAGTATATGGGCCTGACATGCCCCTCTCCTTCAAAAAGTGTTGTCCTCAATGCTTGAGCAGTTCTTGATGATTCTGTATAAAATTCTTGTCCTCCCATGTGGAATCTTGAAAAGATAAGTTCTTCCACTTGATGAGATACTCTAAAATTGATCGATTTCATAGCTGTCAGGTTCTTGTTTCTGTGATTGCTCTAGGTTCCAATATGATTTTTTGTTCTTCTTCAACTTCTGGCAATATTGTTTGAATTGGGATCTTCTACAACTTTTGAATGAGTGGCCACACTTCTTCATCCTTCTTCCATTCATCCCTTGCTTCGTTTATCCAATCTAGTTGGATAATAGAAATAGCATAATACAATGCTTCCACATCCTCATCCTTTCTTGAGAGTGCATCTGTTACAACATTTTTCTTCCCTTTTCTGTAGAAGATTTCAAAGTCATAACCCAACATATTTGTGAGCCATTTTTTCTATTCCTCTAGAGATAATCTTTGTTCTAAAAAGTATTTAAGACTATCATGATCCATTTTTACCTTGAAGTATCTTCCCATTAGGTAAGGTCACCATTTCTTAAGTTCATGTAGTATTGCCTACATTTCCTTCTCATAAATAGCTTTCTTGAGATGTAGCCATAAAAATAACCAATCACCTACATCAAAACTTCTTTCACTACAATGTTGATATGCTTGTTGTTTCATTCGATTCTGCACCAAAGTGGTGTTATCCTTTAAAAGTTGGAGAACTTGTTGTTGATGCTCAATGTGATATTTCACTACTTGAATCGTTTTCTTCTTGATATTTCCTTCTATCTTGAGAGTTTGAGGAGTGGTAATTTATTCCAATGCATTACAAGATATGGCCGAATTCATTTATTGTTGCTTAATGTGATGTTTCACTTCTTGAACATTTTTCTTCTTGACATGTCTTTCTATCTTGAAAGTTTGAGGAGTGGTAATTTCTTCCAATGCATTACAAGATATGGTCGGATTCATTTCTTGATGCTCAATGTGATCTTTCACTTCTTGAACATTTTTCTTCTTGATATGTCCTTCTATCTTGATAGTTTGAGTAGTGGTAATTTCAGCCAATGCAATACAAGATATGGTCAGATTCATTTCTACTTCCTCAATGTGATATTCCACTTCTTGAACCTTTTTCTTCTCGATATGTCCTTCTATATTGAGAGTTTGAGGAGTGGTAATTCTTGCCAATGCTTTACAAGATATGGTCAGATTCATTTCTTATTTCTGTAGGGTTGGTTCCTGGTGTATATCCTCTTCTTTTAACATTTCTTGATCCTTTTCTTCCTCCTCTTCACAATCAATGTAAAATAATTTATTCTCATAACACTTACGACCTTTAATGTATTTGTTATCACAATTGTAACAAAGCCCTTTTGCTTCTTTTTATTCCAATTGTTGTGGTGCCAACCTTGTAGGTTCTAGAAGGCTAGGAGAAACAACACTTCCATCTTTATAGTTGTGGGGTAGACTTCTTTTGTTTCATAGTTTTCCTTCACTTTTCTTTCCAACATGAATGCATTATCTAAATGAATTCAGGTTTCCAAAGAAAACGAACCTCATTGAATTTACCCTAAAGTCATATGGAGACAGTCAATCCCTGCTTCTCTAGAAATAAGCTTTCCCCTTAATATTCATTGTTTTAAAGTCCTCAACTGCTTCCTTGAACACTTTTGTTGAGATTATCAATTGCTAAAGAAGGTTTTTCTCTTGTATCCTCATTAATGGCTATCATTTCCTCTAAATGAAAACTGACCACGTGACAAGTGGGTTTAACGCAGAAAAAGCCCTTTATACCATAAAAGTTAATTCAGATCTAAATAATTAGATGAAATACGTACCTTTTGTAACAGTGGTACACTATGTAGATCAAAATATTTCTCCATCTGTAGTATCCAATTTACTGGATCCTTGACATCAAACTTCCTCATATCACCTTTTCTTGATTTTGGGAGTTCGATCTTGAAACCACTGTAACTTTGTAATATCGAATCTTCCAGTTCTAAAATCACAATTTGCAGTAGCTCTCTGTGTCCTCCTTCCAATACCACTAATCTGATCAAAATTGGATTCTCTAAGAAAGAGTTATGCACAATCTCCCAAGATGACCTGATTATATACTTTTTCAGAAGATCAAACTTGTATAAAGTGCCACGTGTCACTGTTTTAACCTTCGGATCTGAAAAATATACAAAGAAAACTATAGTTTGTCCCCTTTCTGCAATTTCTTATGAAATATCAATTTGATGCCCAAAGAGATAGTTATGACAATTTTCACCAGGTCACCTGTTTAGGATGTAATTCGGGCGTCTTCTAAAACCATAACTTCCTTAGATAATATATCCACAAATATGGCAAGACAAGATCTGAAATTCAGACCCAAGGTTCAGATCGAATTCTTCTCAAATGGATTTTTTTTAGCTTTTGAAACTTCATATCAACAAAGTTATAGTGAAAATTCCACGATGACCTATTTTAGATGAAATTCAGGATCTTGGAAAAACCCTAACTTCCTCAGATCATATCTCTGAAAATATAGCAAGACGAGATCTAAAATTCAGACCCAAGTTTCAAAGATATTTTTCCTCAAATGGGTTTTTTTTTAGCTTCTGAAACGTCACAGAAAAATAGTTATAGCGAAAATCCCACGATTACCTATTTGGAACAGCAAAGCCCCAGAATCCAAAGCTCTGATACCAAATGTTATGAAACCAACTCACAAAAAAATAGGAAAGATAGATGAATTCCTTAGAAATCAGCCTCTTCGACGGGGAAACCTCATTTACATTACACAAATGAACAATTCTTGGATTATACAAATGACAAGACCTCCCTACTTATATAGGAGCTAAGGGGTCATAATTATCAGAGCCATAGCAATAATAATGTAAGGGCACAATAATAACAATAATGGGCTTCTATGGGGCACAATAGTAACAATATGGGGACTACATGGGTAAAAAAATATAATAAGGGGGTTGTACTAATAACAATAAGGGCTTACACTAGTAGTATAGGGGCCTAACAAGGGGTTTAGTAAATATATCAACAACTTGTTCTTTGGAGGGAACATACTCCAACTTAACCTTTTTCTCAAGCACATGTTCTCGTAGAAAGTGATACTTAATAGGAATATGCGTGGTTTTGGAGTGCATAACAAGATTTTTTGAGATACTAATAGCACTTTTATTATCACATAGGATGGAGATGGGTGGAGAACATTTGATTTTTATATCCTGTAATGTTTGCATCATCCAAAGAAGTTGTGTGCAGCAAGATGCATCAACTACATATTCTGCCTCTACTGTAGATAAGCAATGGAACTTTGTTTTTTGTTGAACCAAGAAACCAATCAGGGCCCCATCTAAAATGCACCTCCACTAGTGCTTTTTTGGTCATCAACATTTCTAGCCCAATTTGCATTTGTGTATGCATGAAGGGTAAGCTCTTCATATTTAGGATACCATAGACCAAAGTGTTGGGTTCCTTAGAGATATTTGAATATTCTCTTTATTGCCTAAAGATGTGATTCCTTTGGATTGGCTTGGAAACGTCCAACAATCCCAGCTACATGCATGATATCTGGTTTGGTACCTCTTAGATAAAGCACACTTCCAAACATAGACATGTATTCTGGTTGGTTTACTGCGAGAGAATTGTCATTAGAACTGAGGCTACATTCTGTCATAATGGGAGTACATACAAGTTTGCAATCTTCCATCCCATACTTCTTCAGAATTTGCTTGAGATATTTTGTTTGTGAGAGAAAGATGTAATCTTTTGCTTGTTGCACTTATAGACCAAGAAAATAGGTTAGTTCCCCAAGTAACAACATTTCAAATTCTTACTACATATCATAAGAAACTTTTTGGCTCATAGATTCTTCATTACTACCAAAGACGATATCATCAACATAAACAACAATAATTAGAAGTTTATCACCTTGAATTTTTGTGTGCAAGTTGTTGTTCCCAGATCCTTTTGTGAAACCTTTTTTTTGAAGATATTTTTCAAGACGATAATACCATGCCTGTGGAGCTTGTTTTAACCCATATAAATCCTTTTTGAGTTTTCATACAAGGTTTTCATCATTCCCCAAAATGAATCCTTTTAGTTTTTTAATGTATACTTATTCTTCTAGATCTCCATTAAGGAAGGCAGATTTCACATACATTTGATAAAATTTGAAATTTTGAAAACTTGAAAATGCAAGAAACATTCTTATGGCTTCAAGTCTGGCTACTGGTGCAAATGTTTCTTCAGATTCTATACCTTATTGTTGAGCATAACCTTTACAAAAAAGTCTAGCTTTGTTCGTAATGACCTATCCATTTTCATTCAACTTATTTTTCAATATCCATTTTGTCCCAATAACATTTTTATCATGAAGCCTTGGAACCAATTCCCAAGCATCATTCTTTTCAATTTGATCAAGTTCTTCATTCATGGCCTTAACCCAACATTGATCTTTACTATCTTTATTTACATTTTTAGGTTTAATGGTGGATAATAAAGATAGATAACTAGAAGATCCTACAAGGGTTCTTTTGGTTTGCACCCTAGATTCCTTTTCTCCTAGAATTTGAGTTTCAGGATGATTCTTTTGAGCATACCTCGATGGAGCCTTTTCGTTGTTTGATGTATCTTCTTCTATTGCTTCATTAGTTTATTCTTCTATATCATTGCAATATGATGTGGGAAAGCATTCATCATCATCCTCTTTTGTTGATATTACTCTTTTGGGCCCTATGCATGCTTCATCAATCACAACATCAATGCACTCAACAATTTTTCAAAGTCTCCTATTGTAAAATTTGTATCCTTTGCTTCTAGATGAGTAACCAAGAAGTATTGCTTTATCAACTCTAGCTTCGAACTTACCAAGTTTTTCATCATTATTTTTTATGAAAAAATGCTTCAAAAAACTCTAAAATTCTTTACAGTGGGAGGATTACCATACCAAAGTTCATTTGGAGTTTTATCACTATTCACATGAACATAAGCCTTATTGAGAATATTTACTACAATATGATCAACTTCGCCCCAGAAGGTGTCGGGAGTTCCAGAATCATCAAGCATATCATGAGCCATTTGTTGAACAGTTATATTCATTTGTTCTACCACGCCATTTTGTTGAGGAGTTTTAGCTAGAGAAAATTGTCTTCTTATGCCATGTTGTTCACAAAAATAAAATAATTCATTTGATATGTATTCTCCTCCTCGGTCAGATCTAAGACATTTTATTTTTAGATCTAATTCATTTTAAACTAATGCCTTGAACACTTTAAATTTATCAAATGCTTCATATTTGTGTTTTAATAAACCGATCCAGCACATTCTAGAAAAGTCATCAGTGAATAAGATATATTATTGTTCTCCATGACATGAGTTTTTCGTTACTGGTCCACACAAATAAATATGTATAAGTTCAATAGGCTTGTTTGTTGTTCCTTCTTTGGCATTGAATTTAAATCTTTTTTTCTTACTGAATTGACATGACTTACATATGGTACTTTGTGGTATGGTGATGTAGGGTAGATCACGAACAACTTTGAGCTTGCTTGATTTGCTTATTTGAGAGAAGCTTAGATGTCCCAACCTTTTATGCCATAACTATTTTTCTTTTGCCTTACCTAGGTAACATTATTCTTTGCCACCTTTCAATATATACAAATTTATTAGGGTGTTTTTCCTTTTATTATGGTCTTTCCTGTGTCAAGTTCACAAACCACACATTCTTTTGATCGGAATACCACCTCATTTCCTTGGTCACACATTTGGATAAAACTTAACAAGTTGTGATTTAATCCATCAATATACATAGCATTACTAGCTTTAACTTTTTCTTTTAGAAAAGAAGAACCTTTACCCTTAATGAAAATAGGCGAGTCATTTCCAAAAGTGACATTCTTTTCTTTCTCTAAAGCATTGTATGAAATAATTGTATCTTTATCACCTATCATGTGTTTTGAGCATATGCTGGCAATGTACCATTGATTTTCTTTTCCTTCTGCAAACAATGCTATTCCACAGCTTTCAAACTGTAACTCCTTCCTTTTCCATACCTTAGAATTTGTTGATATTTTCTCCTTTTGAGATGTCGGTTGTAATTTTCTCCTGCGTTCAGATTATTCATGTCCAAATTTATTGCAAAATGAGCATTCAATTTCATTAAAAATAGGTGAGAAGATATTATAAGTGTTCTTCTTAACTCCCATCTCATTCCTTTGTTTTCTTGCTTCTCTAGTCATGATAGTTTTGTATGCAACATATTGAGCAGCCTTATGACCAAAATTATGACATGAGAAACATTGTCCATTAAAGAATAAATTTATGTGATCATAGAATCTTCTAGTGTTGTTTACCTTTTTACCAGTGCTTCTGTTGTTGTTCATCCTTGGATTGGAGTGAACATGATTTACCTGTGGAATGCCTTTATTCTTTTGATGAGGACTCAAGTTTTGCTGACTAGTTTTTGCTACATTTAGATAGATTCCGGTGGTGGCTGAGGACTTTTTTGTTGGGATATTTCTCCAGTGTATCCAAGGCCTATCTTCATAAGAGGAGAGCATTATACCTTGATAATTTCATCTAAGGTTTCAAATCCTTTAGCAAATCTAAGATTCAGATTTTTTATTTCCTAAGTTTCCTTTCTTAGACTTATTACTTCACATTCTAACTTCTCATTATGTTTTTATTTTTCTATGAGTTGATACTTCAAAGTATATATGGCTACTTTGTTTTCTTCTAAGAAATTTTTTGAGTTGAGTAATTCCTTCAAACAAATATTTTTCCTCTAAAGCATCCACAAATTTATCATTAGATTCATTAGTATTTTTCTCAAAATCCATGAGTAATTTAAGATCTTCATCAGATTAACCTTCTTCACTATCTAACAAGACATCATTATCTTTACGAATATAATAACTTCTTCTATTATCAAACCATATCCTATTACCTTTTGCAATATCCTTCCCTTTGTCATGGTCAATGCCTAGGTCAATTTTATTTACAGAGTTCACTTCATATTCTTCTGATATGTATCCTTCCTTGTGTTCTTCCTTTTCTTTTCCTTTTGTAGATGCTTTAAATGTGGCTTCCCTGAATTCTGAGGGATGTCCTTTCCTCATTTCAAAAGAAGTCAGGATCCCATGAAGTTGAGCAATAGTAAGAGTATGCAAATCCTACTTCTCTTTAATGGCAAACACTTTTGACTCGAATTTAGGAGTTAGAGATCTTAATATTTTCTCTACTAAAGTAGTGTCCTTTATTTCTTCACCCAGATTTTTCCTGCGATTTACAATCTCATCTATACGTAGAAATAAACTAGAAATACTCTCATCATTATACATTCTGAGAGTTTCATATTGATTTCTGAGAATTTTGAGTTTAACACTTTTTACCTGGGTATCGCCTTCATAGATTTAAATGATTTTGTCCCATATTTCTTTTGTTTTGTTTAGTTTCATAAATTTGACAAATTCATATTCTGTCATACTTCCCAATAATAAATTTGCCAGATTTGGTATTGGTTTCATACGTCTTCTTTTCTACTGCATCTGTGGGAATTGCAACTAGATATCGGTAACCTCCTTCCAGAATTTGCCAAACATCTGGTCCAAGAGACTAAAGATAGGATCTGGTTCTTGTCTTCCAATATATAAAATTATTTTTATTGAAGCGTGGTGGTTTGATAGATGTCATTTTATCTTGATTTCTCATCTTGGGAGATCTTCCTTCAAGTGATCAAGTTTCTTTTCAAGGACCTTCTTTGATACCAATTGTTGGGAAAAATACTGCGAGGGGCAGTGAATTAGTATTTTTTAAAAATCAATATTATTTTTCTTTTATGAAATGTATACATGAATTTACTAAACCCAACAACATATATACGCGATTATTGTAAAAGAAACTAGAGTATGCTTAGTAAAATTGTAAAACAACTAATTCCTTATCTGCTAAACTTGAACCAAAATGTAAGAGATTTGTCAAGCAATTGATAAGAATTAAATAGGTGTAGTAAGAAAAAAATAAAGTAACACACATGAACACCAAGATTGAAGGTGGAAGCCCAATGTGGGAGAAAACCACTGCTGTTTCCATCTCATTATTAAAAAATTATTAATATAAAAAACTTCTTACATTCTTGTACTGGTGCAAACTCATACCAGTATGCAGGCACCCATCTGTTGGAGGCTACAACCTCCACTCATTTTCTAGCTCATACTGGAAGGGAGCTCCAACCTCCATATCTGATCACCAGCTACTACTGGCAATAATCTTAGACTTCCTCACTGAAGGTTCCAACCCTCAACAACATCCATGGACCATGTTTCAAAAATTTCACATTAGATCCAATATCAAAACTTATGCTCAATCATTTTTGTAATACAATCATCAATATTTGACACACAAAATCAACCAATCACTGAAAACCAATCAATTGAAACTCAATCAAAACTAAACCAATCAACTGGAACAGTTAGATCATTTTAACCAATACACAGAACTGAACTTAGAATACTACATCAACACAAAGAATCAACTGAAACCTTGATCATTCAAATTCCAAAATATATATGATACTTCACTTAAGGTAACCCATGTGTATATGTGCTTTTCTGTAGAGAAACATGTTTACATATCTTAATAGACTTAAAATTGAAAAATTGTAATTTTGAATCAGACATAGAGTTGACCAGATATATTTTGAAATATTCTATTATCTTATATAACCCTCATACAACAGCAACATCAATAGTCTCTTCAACCAATCAACATGTAAACAAATTCAACTTCATCATTTAATGATTTCTACTTCAGACATTATTATTGAACCCAGATCAACATGAGGACATCATTGAGAGAAAGTAGAGAAACAACAACACTAATCAAGTTGATCAGTCATTTATGAACATAAACCCTTACTTTATATACACGACTTTGAAGAAGCGAACCTGTGTGCATATGCGCTTTTTCGGAGACCAACCAGCGTATAGATCTACAAATTTTGACCTAGAATTGCGCAGTTCTTCAGAACTTCAGAAATACCCATATCATGATTTTCATAGATAAAAACATGCATCATTACTTGGATCTAGTCAATCCATGAGAAGATCGTACAATGAAAAGTCATTTCAAGTCTCATGATCATGATCCATCATTGTATTCATCAGTGCATATTTATTTCCGATCTATGTGACAATTATGGCCCTTACAATGCAAATATACTCCATATTGAAGTACTCATCAAAAATCATTTCACTTGCACACCTAACACTTTAATTTCACCTCTTTATATAGTTTAGCCCTTATCTATACCATGGGTAAAACTACACTAGTACCGGTGGTAATCCTTTATGAGATCAATATTCGTTGTCACGCTAATTACTATTGGCCAATACCATGGTAAGGAACCTTGGTATTTAGAATATCATGGTGAAATAAGCATACACTACTTTTCTTCACCAAACTATCGTGTATATGTGACTTGGCCTTGACGAACCCACATATAGATTTTCAAATATTCACCGGTATCAAACTTTTGATTCTGATTTGTAAACCTTTGACCCATCATTCTAGTATTTTGTTCCATAATGTTGTCACCTTTGAACTGACTTGTGGATTCATCTAATTACCATATACTTGTTCTGTTACAAGTGAGTTTCCATCAAGGACAACACATGCATCATAATGCGAACAAACGAATTGGGTGTGCCACCATGACGACTAAGCAATCTTTGCCACAGAGCGATAATTACATAGGAAATGGGGTAATGGGGCAAATGACATGAAGAAAAAGGTGAGAAGTTAGGGAGATTTACTCTTGTGTATGGAGCAAGTAGCCAAAGAAAGAGGACATCATCTAATATGAGAAGAGAAAATAAGTGGAGATATAAAGAAATTTGGCTAGATTTTAACAAGAGAATAAGCGCTACCTCCCAATAAACCACAATTTGTGAGATGTAGAAACATTGAGGACCCAACAACCTTGAACCAACTATAAGGCTAGATGACCAAAATATAGTATCAAAACCAAGTGGAAAAGGTGCTGAGATACCAAATTCTAGGGACCAATACTAGGTAGTTGCAAAAAATTTCAACATTCTCAGCAACTTGAGACAAAAAAATAAGGTAAAATGACCACCAGTTTGAAAGAAGGATCGATACCTGTATTATGGAGAAAAAGCATGAAAAAAAATGAACAATTTGTAAATTCCTAAAATAATAGAGTGGATACCATAAGGCTTTAAGCTTAAATCATGAACGAAACTAACAATAAGAAGGATAATAGGTAAGAGATGAACCATCTGGTAGTCCAGAAGAGACCCACCAACAGACCACCAAACACTGTCAAGAACAACGTGATGAACTGAGAAACTCCTCAAAAATACCAATGGCATATTTATGCCACCACCCTTAAAAATTTTGCATGCATTTATAATGAGGCATGAATATGAGGGGATTGAGTCTCTGAATGGAGAAATCAATGTATGTGAAATTCATGAAGGGACAAGTGTACTCTTAGGCACATTGATTAACAAGCATAGAGTACCCATAAATAATATGCTCATGAATGAGTTCTGTGAACATTGCGTCAGGATATCCTCTACCACAACCAATCCTCCATGATAGATCATTCTCATTGCAACTTCTAAGGTATGTTACTTGATAGCAAAGAGAATTTCATACTCCACAACACATGCATCCACCTGCATGCATTTAAGATGATGGGATCAAGGTAGGTAAGCCCTAAACCATGAAATGACAATTTTCCACACAAGGAAAAGGAGATGAGATGTGGAGAGGAAGGCTCTCGATCCTAGGGAATCCAACACGCACTCCATTCCACTATTGGGTATCTTAATCATGTTCACTGATGAAACTGTGACAATTAAAACCACCCCATTGGGTAGTAGATTTCCATCCTTATCATAATAATAGTGATATTTATAAACATTTTATTATTTTTCATAGAAAATTGATTTTTTATATAAAAGCTAATAAAGTTTATTTAAAATATATGTGTGAAATTTTCCTTTTGATTTTTTTTTTTTTATTTATAATTATTATGTTGACGTTGTTTTTGTAGGTATGTATGTGTGGTCTTTATGACAAGTAAAATTACTATGTATGTATTTCATTTCTCATCAATAAAAAATGTAGTATAGTTTATTGGGAACATAATTATTGATATGTATTATGATACCATAAATAGGAACAAGTGAGGGTGCTAAGAAGTGGATCCAAATGTTCAAAATACCTTAGCCATCCTTGCTAAAATATTTTGTAATGCACAACTTCATCTTTGAGAAATATCCTCCCAGAATCCCTCATTCACTTACCAAGCCAATTATTGAATGAGGTTGGTGGAAAATTCCATAATTATTAAAGTGGCTTGAGTCCCATCACCTTTAGAAACTTCACACTTTCCTTGGGGAAAGTTCTTGGAAATTTCTGCCCATGAAATTACATGGCACATGCATGGATGGAAATTGGATTCATTTAAAATATGGAAGAGGGGATATGCATGTGAGTGTGTAGGAGGTAAAAATGAATGGAATTTAATCACTCATGAAGTAGATGTGCATGCGTACATAACAAAAAAACTAATTTTATGCATGCTAAGATACCCATCGTTGATGGGAATGCACATTAACGAGTTGGACACTGATAGAATCAATTTTTTTCATTGAATTATGTAGGTAAGTATCAATTCCTTAAAAGTTGAGAGGGTCATCGTTGAAGGGTTGAGGACAAAAAAAAGGATTTTCTTGGAGCTATGTAAGCTAGCTGAGAGGCATATAAGAAATCATGGAGACCTTGGGCTCAACGGAAAAAAGGAGACCCTATTTATATTTTTTCCTATGATGGAGAATTGCCTTCACCTAACTAAATTCCTAAGTGATTAGGAGGTACACTTGTGTTATAAAATTATATATTACAGAGCAATGGAACACATAAAATATTGCAGAAATATAAACACAGAAAACGCATAAAACAAGAGAGACACAAATATACATGGTTCACCCAGTTTGGGCTACGTCCATGGA
>APFE030443761.1:160424-183462 GCA_000404065.3 Pinus taeda | reverse complement strand
ATTAACATAATTAGAAATACCATTGCATAAATACAATGTACCAACCTTTCCTCCTTTTGCTATTACCAGGGATCCTTTAGTGACCTTCCAAGTTTTATCTGTGAAAGTAGTTACGCAACCTTCACCTTCCAACTGCCCTATTGAAATTAGATTTTTATTTAGATCTGGGAAATGCCTTACCTCCTTAAATATCCATTGACTTCCATTCTGTTGTTTTATGAAAACTGTACCCATTCCAATGATTTTACATGGTTTATCATCACCCAATCGAACCTATCCAAAATCTCCTTTAACATAATCATGAAAATGCTTCCTATCAAGTGTGGCATGGAATGAGGCCCTTGAATCTACCACCCAAGCATCAATAATATTTTCTAAAGAGAGAATCAAAGCATCTTGCAACACATCACCTGTCACATTCGCTTCATGATTGTTTTCTTGTTGCGCGTCTCCTTATTTTCCCTTCTGAGACTTGCAGTCTTTCTTCAGGTGTCCTTTCTTCCTGCATTTCTAGCACATTATCCTTGATCTAGACTTATATCTACCTTTTCTTGACTTCATGTGATATCCTGGGCTCTTTCCTCTTTCCATTTTTCTTCCCCTAGTCTCTGCAGTCAAAGCATTACTTGATGTGTCACCAGAGCTTTTCTGTCACATTTCCTCGCTAAGGATTGCACCGACAACATCATCAAACTTTAAAGTACTAGATCTAAAGACAGAGTTACTAATGGCCATAACTAAACCATTCCAAATTTCTAGAAATGAGCACAGAAATAACAGAGCCCTAACTTCATCATCAAAATTTACCCCTACAGAACTTAACTGACTGGTAACTGTATTAAATTCATTTAAAAGATCAGCAACAGATCCACCTTCTGACATCTTCATATTAAATAAACACTGCATAAGAAATACCTTATTTGGGGTCGAGGGCTTTTCATATAGTTTGGCCAATGTCGACATTAAACCCTCTGTTGTCATTTCCTTTGAAATATTAAACGCTACCGGAACTGCTAGGCATATCCGTATTGTTCCAAGTGTCTTTCTAACAATAATAGCCCATTCTTTGTATGTCATACTCATCGGATTCTTTGTCTTTCCACTCAATGGTTGGTACAGATCTCTCTGATACAGATAATCTTCCATCTGCATCTTCCACAACTGGTAGTTTTTACCATTGAATTTTTCAACCCTAAACCTACCAGCTTCCGCCATTTCTCCCACTCAAACTAGGGACCCTTCTCTCTTGTGAGTTTATCAGCCAAACAGACCTTTGGCTCTGATACCAATTGTTAGAAAATGATATATTACAGAGCAATGGAACACATAAAATATTGCAGAAATATAAACACAGAAAATGCATAAAACAAAAGAGACATAGATATACATGGTTCACCCAGTTTGGGCTACGTCCACGAAGAAACAGCCAATCCTTCTTTTTATATTATCCAGCAAACTAAAGAGATACAACCTACAGCAAATCCGTTGTAATTCCCTCTTCGCTCTCAATCTCCTCTCTCTTCCTCACTTAGAATACAGATCTACATAAACGCAATACAATTCCCTCATATATAGTGAGGGGTTTCCTTCTAGGGAAAAAAACCCTAAATTAAACATAACTTCTACCATCAGATCTCCACCTAATGAACGACCTAGATTAACTATGAAATTACAACATTTTACAAGGCAATTTTAGATCTATTCTTAGCTTTGAGGGTGCTGCCCCCGATCCCCCCGCGATGGGGGGCTCCCAAAAGGTTGTAGCCTCCCTCCCCTAGACCCCCTGCAGTGAATATTTTACAGGCAGCATTGCTACCCCATTTCGAATTGGGGTCCAATGTAGCGATACCTTTGAATACAAAAGATAATCAGGCTCCACACCCAACACCTTGTGGTATCATGGCCTAGATATGGGGTGAAAGAAAGTAGAAAGAAATATGTGTGATTGAACCTATGGTTTGGTAAAAAAAATGGCTCATTCCGAGTCAATTGGAAATTTATAATTCATATAGCCTTTTCTTTTCCTTCATGGAATATATGCACTTTATTTTTCTTAAAAAATATATTTAGGGAATGACAATGCACTACTATCACAAATCTCATGGATGAGTAAATTTTCAATCTAGCCACATGTCAATGCATGTTGAGTTGAGTTGCAAAGATATAATGATTTTGGTTGTGAGTCATGTGCATTGGCATGCTAAGTTGATGTCTCTTAAATGGGATAAAATTCTTATGTGTATTTCTTGCGTGAGTTATTAGCTTGATAGATATAATTTGTAATTTGTATCTTCATTTTTGATGTCTTAGAATTGCATAATTGAATGTACATGACTATGTTGGTTCTACTAAGGTAACTTGATATAGGTGGTGGTCTCAAATTTATTGGCCAATAGGTCCTAGTTTAAATACCTTATAAAATAGATACTTGAGAGTGTCTCATGGAAACTTTAGAAAAAACATTATTTTGTTGGGTTTCCTTCTCCATACATACCTTGGACCATTGATATTCTATATGGTTGTTTCTAAGGTTACTACATGAAAGGATAGCTTTGTGATAGGCTAATGTATTAGATTGGTCTTCATAGAACATTTATGCCACCTATGGAGCTTTCACTTATGAATTTATGTACCCATATGAATATCAGTTTTCTTAGAGTCTAATACTTCATCTTGAATGAGGAGGATACTTTCAAATTTTGGGTTCTATTCATTAGCTTGTAGCTTGATGACTATATTTTTCTCAAAATCAAAGTCCTTAAACTCATGGAATTAGCCACTAGGACTAGTTCAATAAGTTACTTTGTATTATGGCATATACTCATGGCAATTGAAATATGTTCCTTTTGTGGTAATGACCTCACTATAAACTTGATAGGAAAATAATCTTAATTATCCAAACCCATGGCATGGTGTATCTATTGTACCTTATGTGAAATCATTGTTCCTTCATTTGTGTTAAGGAATTCAATTTTACTATAGACTAGGTGTAACACCTACCACATGAACCATATGTGTATTGTACATATCATGATTGGGTTGGTCAGGCCAAAAATATTTTGGGGTATGTGTGCCTATGCATATATGTTTTTAGGTCAAAATTCCTATACATATTTGTTTTGAGGCTTGAGTGCTTGTGTGATTCAGTTTGGTGATCATATATGTGGAAATCCTAGTGATCTTAACTATGTAAATATGTAATCAAACATTATTAATGAGATACACCATTGTCACAGCTCGAGACAAAAAAAAGAGTATGGGGAGCTAGGACTCCACAAGTGGCAATGCTAGGTGGCAATTAGGTTGCCATGTGGGGGAGGGCAGGTGGAAAACCTATTTTGCCATTGAATGTCATATAGAATCAATGGGTTGTTAAAACATCTCACATCTTGTTATCCAATATTGATCTAAGTCATCATATTGAATGGACACCCACCCTTAAATTCTTTAGGTGCACACATAAAAATTAAAATCCTCTCATGTTCACACCAATATCAATATGAGTCATTGATCATGATCAAGATTAATTATTGGATCTATCAAGAAAAAAATTTAAAATTAAGTCCCATGAAATTCCTTGTTATGCATTTGGAATATTGATATTCTTAGATATCAACCATTGGATCTATCAGGAGGACAAGTTATTGCAAACCATTTTTCATCATACAATCTAATATGGAATCACAACCATAGATCAACGATGAACAATAATCGTTAAATCTATAAAACACACATTCTTTGGCTAAGTCACATAATCGTCATGTCTAATATAGATCTAGACCATTGATCTACTTGGATGTCAGTCGTCGAATCCATCAAGAATACAAGTTTATGGTAAACTATCAGATATATTGCAATCCAATGTGGATCTCGACCATTGGATCAAGTTAATCATGGTCACCTAATCCATTGATAATGCAACTTGTAGTAATCTATTAGGCATGTTGCAACTTCATATGGATCTACAACATTGGATCAAGTTAATCATATCCATCCAATCCACCAAGAAAGAAAGTTTTTATAAGCCATTGTGCATGTTTCCACTCAATATGGATTATGGATCTTTGATCTACTTTTCGATAAACCCTTAGATCTACAAGTGTGCAAGCCACAAGCTCCAGGAAGAAGTGGGGAATGGACCTTGCATGTCACTACAACTAATAAAAGGTTGTCATGTGGAAAGGTGGTAGATGAATTTATACCCTCTTATTCTCAGCAAAGGTCAATAAAGCACCATGTGAATAATGGGTCCTAAGTGGGGACCAAAAGATAGATAAAATAGGTTGCATGGGTTATTCAAGGAAAGACATGTAAAATTAGTTCACGTCCATTGAGAATTTAGGGGTATCCATATACATATTATTACTTACCATTTAGGGGGTCATAATGAACAAAAACAATTCATATACCTATGAGCCATTACAGGATAGAGTTGTAGATAATTTTAACTAATTCAAGGTTCTAGTAGAGCAAGAAAAATCTATAATTTATAAGAATTTTCCCCTTTTTTTAGGCCATTAACGTACAAAGAATTTTTTAGGCCCGAAATGATGTTTTTGGGTGTTTAAATACAACGAAAATTGGGTGTGTATTTTGTATGAGAAAATAATGATTGAAACAAAAAAGAGGATAAATCAAGCATCCATTTACTTCTAGGAAGAACAACTCTCCAACCAAATATAAAATTCAGCCATAGAAGTAGTCAATTGAAAGCTCTAGGATAATAGAGCATAGCCATGGAACCATATTTTAAATTGGGTAAATAAAATCTCAAGAAACTAGCAAGAAAGTGTTGTGGCAAAATAGGGGAAATTTGGGAAAATCTAGACAAAAATTTTCCAAGCCATAAATTTTAGCTCAAAACTTAGATTTGAAAAAATGAATAGTTAGCTAAAAGATATTAAGGAGGAGAATACACCTCTAGTCCATAATTATAACTTGGTGTTGTAGTATCTACAAAATTTTCCCTCAATTATTCTTAGTATCTTTTTTACTTTAAGGAATCTTAGGGGTCCACCCAATTAAATGCCTCTTAATGTAGCTTACAAATCCTAGCTAAACTTATTCTAGTTATGCTCATCTCTATAAGAACATTGAGACCCTTGGGGAAGACTTTTAATACTGATTGAGCACTATTCGCCAATCCAATGATATGAGGGATCACTAATGGTTAACCTAGTGATACAAAGGAACACTAAGGGTTACCCATGTTGCATAGTCACCCTAGCAACTCCTCATCCCATTAAACTAATACTCAAGGAAAATATTTAAATTGAATGTTGGTGCAAATTTTAGCTTTTTTAGGATATGTATCACACTACTGATCCTTTTGAAGGTCTACAATACCCCTCAGAGCCTTATCCCAATGACATAGCATTGAATTTTTACTCAATATTTCCTCTACAACATCTAAACCTCAGTGTATCTCCCTCTTGACCTTAAGGAAGCAACATAGTGCTCCCTTGGCCATCAAGCTAATGACACAAGGCTAGTAACTTGTTCTTCAAGCTCATATTTCTCCACTAAACCTCCATGTTGCTCCATTAATAAGCCTTTTGTTAGTGACGCAACTCTCCTTTGGGCATTAAGCTAGCAATACACTCTCAAAATATTTAGCTTGAAAACTTAGTGTGTCACTCCAATAAGCCTCAATGGAGCACTAAATTTCCCTCCTATGAATTTAATTAGTGACATAGTGCCCCTTTGGGCCTCAACGCAACTCTATAGCACTTCCTTGAGCTTCACTCCAACAACATGACAATTTTCTCAAGATTCTTTAATCTCACTCCCAATTTTTTTTTTTTTAAGTTTTTATCATGTGTCATTGACATAAATGACTATGAAATTAAAGTAAAAAGGAAATTATTATGGAAATTGATGTGTTAAATGTCATTTTCATTCTTCAAAAATTCCTCATAACTACTTATTTTACGACAAATCTTAACTCTAGAGGGAAAAACACTTCATTGACAAAGTAATGAACTTCAGTTATCATCACTAATGTAAGACTAAGACAACTCAACTTAGGTATGCAATTAATCACTCTGATTTAGCTTTAGTTTTTTTCTTGTTTTGTTGTTTTATGAATGGCTAATTTGCCACCAATCAGTTTATTTTCCTGAAAATGTTTCCTTTCTTCTTGTCTTGATGGATGAAGTATTTTTGGGGTATTTTTCTTCAAATGTTTTTCTATGTTAAGTGTTTCTCCCATCAAACTTTGCCCTATTACATTTCTAATGCATTATTTTTACTTCATATAGCTCATACAAAACGGTTAAACCCTTGAAATATCCCCACAATTCTCTAAGGGAGAAAAGGAAGAACTACATGACCCTTAATTAAACTATTTCCCAATTTTATACCTCATTTCAACCCCAAAGGTGTGCCCCAAGTAGCCATGAGTATATTTTTTTTCTTTTGAGGCCATTTCTCCATAACATCAAAACTTATAAAATATTTATTCCGGCCCAAATAGTGCTTAGGTCTTGTTTTCCTTAGGTAGCTGTGGTTTTTTTCTGTTAGAATACCTAGAGCTTCATGCCCATGTCCATCCTAATGCTCTCAACTCAATTTTTCATATTAAATCATGACCAACATTTCCATTTTCAGGGCTGGGTACATAAACAAGATATTTTCATCGCTATAAGCCCTACGTTTCTTCTCGATAACACATAGATATTTCTCCATGGATCCATACAAAGCCATCCTAGTCAAGATTATGAATTTTTGTTGTGATGTTATACAACCTATTGTCCCAAGTCAAATTTGTTAGCTTCATTTCCTCTGCACTTCAACAAATTGTAGTTTTTGTTGATTAAAAATGTAGGTTTTTAACCCTGTACAAAAATTGCCTACATATGCATTCTAAAAACAAAAAATAAACAATGGCAAGAACATAAAACACTAAATAGATATACAAAGAGATTTTCCTCTAGATCCCCAAACCAGGACTACTAAATTAACTTTTCATTATGTTCCTACCAATGTTACAATACATATATATACATGTCAAAGCATTCATAAGCCTCAATCCATTAACCCTGGATTATAACATAAGCATAGTTCCCTTGATCAGATCTACAAAAGACCATGGGTAGAAAACCATCAATCCCAAAACCATGTGCAAAACACATGCACAAAAGCATAGGTAGGTTTTCCCACCTAATATAGGGTCCAAAAAAAAATCCCAGGGTGCTTCCCTAGACCCTGTTCAAGGGGGCTATCACCCCTCTTCAACCCCCCAATAGGGGGTTATGCTTCCCCTTTGACCCCCCTTTTTGTGCCTGGTGCAACAAAGAGGAAGGGTTATCACCCCCCCACATGTGCAAGTAGTCGTGGAAAGAATATAACACACACCCAAAAAAAATCCATAAGATAAACAAATTTATAGACAAACCAACCTTAAACCTAACTATTAGTTCATCTGCATCTACCATTGTGAGCTAATCTTCAAAATGAGTGGCTATTTTGTTTACTGGATTTGTGGGAATATCATGTATATGTATAAGAAATGAGCTTGCAAAGTTGCAATGGCTAAGCCCACAAATGAAGAAGAACCCATAAACTCATTTGATCCTATGTTATGGGATAAGTTTTGTTTCATTGATAAATATACAACATATACATGGTTAGAATTGTAACAATTTTTTTAGAGAGAAAATATACCTCCATATGTCCCATAATAATATGTTTAAAAGCTTTCAAAAATATCTTTGCTACCTAAAGTGTTTGTTGTTATGTAACTAACTCACAAATATATAGATCAATGACTTAAAATTTATCCTCTTCGAGGGGGAACCTCCTTTACATTACATAAATGAGCAATTCTTCGATGATACAAATGACAAGACCTCCTTTATATATATAAGGGTCTAAGGGGTCACAATAAAATCAGAGCCTACATAACAATAATAATGTAGGGGAACAACAATAACAATAAGGGGGATACACTAGTATTATAGGGACCTAACATGCCCCTCTCCTTCAAAAAATTGTTGTCCTCAATGCTTGAGTATTTCTAGATGCTTCTGTATAAAAATCATCCTCCCATGTGGAATCTTCAATGGCTAAGTTCTTCCACTTAATGAGATACTCTGAAATTGATTGATTTCGTAGTTGTCAGGTTCTTTTTTTTGTGACTGCTTCAAGTTCAAATATGATTTTTCCTTCTTCGTCAAGTTCAGGCAACACTATTTGAACTGGAAGCTTGTGACCTATAACCTTCTTTAAGAATGAAACATGGAAAACTAGGTGTACTTGGGAAGATACAGGAAACTCCAATTTGTATGCTATAATACCAATCTTTTGCAACACCTTGTAAGGACCGTAGTACTTGGATGATAATTTATTATCCTTCTTAGCTTACTTGAGAGACATTTGTTTGTATGGTTGTAGCTGTAAAAATGCCCAATCACCTACATCAAAACTTCTTTCACTGTGATGTTGATATCCCTGTTATTTCATTTGATTTTACGCCAGAGTGAGGTTATCCTTTAAGAGTTGGAGAACTTGTTGTTGATGATCGATGTGATTTTCCACTGCTTGAAACTTAGATTTTCTCCTAAATATGATGTGATGGATGGTGGATGATATCCATAAAGTTCCATAAATGGGGTCATTTTTTCTGCAATATGGAAGGAAGTGTTATACCACCATTCACCTAGAGGTAACAACTTGTTCCATTGTGTTTGTTTGTCAAATACAAAGCAACATAGATATCCTTCCAAACATTTTTTCACCATCTCAGTTTTAGAATCAGATTGAGGATGATAAGATGAGCTATGAGCTAATTTAGTACCAAGACAAGAAAATAATTCCTTCCAAAATTTTCCAATGAAAATGGGATCTTTGTCACTTACTATAATCTTTGGATTTCCATGAAGCTTTTGAATTGTTTCCATAAATGCAGTAGAAATTGTGTTGGCTTTAAAAGGATGAGATAATGCACAAAAGTGTGCATACTTGGTAAGTCTATCAACTACCACCATGATGACACTCTTTCCTTTAGATTTGGATAAGCGTGTGATAAAATCCATTAATACCTCTTTCAACGCTGACTAGGAATGGTTAAAGGTTGTAGCAGACCCGAGGTCTTAATTGTCTCAACTTTATTTTGTTGGAAAACAGAACATTTTGCCACAAATTTCTCATATATAAGATTTAAGGCCACCCCATAAAACATACTTCTTTACCCTATGGTAAGTTTTTAAAAATCCTGAGTACCCTCGTAAAGGAGAGGTGTGAAATTCAAAAAGAATATTGTGTTTGAGTTGGAATTTATTATAAAGATATAAGTGATATTTCTACCATAATGAACCATTTTTCTAGCTAAATGTATCAAATGTACTTGGATCTTGCTAGAACTTTTGAATGAGTGACCACACCTCTTCATCATTCTTCCATTCATCCCTTGGTTTGGTTATCCACTCAGGTTGGATAATAGAAATGGAACAAAAGAAATACTTCCACATCCTCATCCTTTCTTGAGAGTGCATCTGATACAACATTTTGCTTCCCTTTTTTGTAGATGATTTCAAAGTAATAACCCAACATCTTTGTCGCCTATTTTTGCTACTCTTTTGAAGATAATATTTGTTCCAAAAAGTATTAATACTATCATGATTTTTGTTTACCTTAAAGTGTCTTCCCATTAATTAAGGTCATTATTTCTTTAGTGAATGTAGTATTGCCAACACTTCCTTATCATAAATAGGTTTGTGTAAATACCTTCCTTTGATTGGATGACTTTAAAAAGAAATGGGTCTTCCTTCTTGCCTTAAAATAGCACCAATTCCATTTCCTGAAGCATGACATTCCACAATAAAAGTTTTTGTGAAGTTTGGCATAGCTAAGGCTAGTGCTTGGAACATTGCCTCTTTAATATGTTCAAAGCCTTCGTTCCTTCTAGAGTCCAAGAAAATACTTATTTCTTCATTAATGATGTTAGAGGTGCCATTATTCTCCCATAACTTTTAAAAAACTTGTGATAATACCCTGTCAACCCAAGAAATCCTTGAAGATGCTTTATGGTTGTGGGGGTTTTCCATTCCTTAATGGTTGTAATTTTGTTAGGGTCTGCCTTAACACCCTCGCGAGATACAATATGACCCAAATATTCCACCTCATGTACTCCCAAGAAACATTTGGAGGTTTTGCATATAATTATTTCTCCACCAATAGTTTGAGCACCTTGTCAACATGTTGAACATGGTCCTTTCAAAACTTGTTTTAGATCAGTATATCATCAAAAAATACTAACATGATTTTTCTAAGGAAGGGTTTGAAAATGGAATTCATCAAACCTTGAAATGTGGAAGGTGCATTAGTAAGGCTAAAAGGCATGACCAAAAATTCATAATGACCCTCATGGTTACTAAATGTTATTTTCTGAATATCTCTAGTCTTTATTCCAATTTGATGATATGATGAATGAATATCTAGCTTGGTGAAGTAAATTTCTCCATGTAATTCATCCAACAATTCATCAATCATAGAAATGGGAAATTTATCTTTAATAGTGAACTTGTTAAGCTCCCTATAATTTGGACACATATTCCATGATCCATCCTTCTTGTGCACCAATACTACTGGAGCAAAGAAGGAACTTTGACTAGGTTGAATTATACGAGCCTCTAGCATTTCTGTAACCATACGTTCAATTTCACTCTTTTGGGCATAAGGATATGTGTAAGGTCTGATGTTTAGAGGAACACTTCCTGGCATCAAGTGAATCACATGATCCTAATCACAAATAAATAGGAGGCCTTTGGGAGTCTCAAACACCCTTGAATGCTTTTCCAAGACTTTTTGGAGATCTGGAGAAATAAATGATTTCAATGTTTGAACCCTTAGTCAGCGTAATTGTGCAATTATGCCCCATCTGTATTTCTTCATAATCTTTGTCATTTGATCAGATTTGATTATATTTCCTATTTTCCCTGTGATACCCCTTAATTCAATTTCCTTCCCTTCCCGAAAAAAACTCAATAAATATTCTTGAAAATTGAAAGTTATCATCCCCAAAGATTGTAACCATTGGACTCCTAGTACAACTACCACCTATTGGAATGGAAAGAATTGGACTATTAAAGACATATTCCCCCATGGTTAGCTTGATATTGTGCCACTTTCTAGAGAAATATATAGTTCCCTCATTTGAAACCAACAATTGACACTCTGGTGTTGGATATAGCAAGAAATTCAATTCCTTGACTATATTGCAATGAATAAAATTGTGGGTACTACCTAAATCAATCAACACTATTACCTTTTTCTTCTTGACATATCCTTCTATCTTGAGAGTTTGTGGAGTGGTAATTCATGCCAAGGCATTACAAGATATGGTTAGATCCATTTCTTCTTTCTGTGGGGTTAGCTCCTAGTGTATATCCTCCTCTTTTGATGTTTCTTGTTCCTTTCCTTCCTCTTCTTCACAATCTATGTAGAATAATTTATTCTCAGCACACTTATAACCTTTAGTGTATTTTCTATCGTAATTGTAACTGTTAGCGCTCAAATCTACCTTAGGGTGAAATAAGGTAAAACTCAAGGTTACATCAAACCACTCCCAGCCTCGTAGCTAGCCCTATGAGGACAGGAGAGGGCTCTCTCCAGGTCAATCTCGGCAAAAGGTAATCAATGAGGCTCGAGATGACTAAATGATAATTAATTTTAGGCTAGGTATGGAGTACAAAGAGTTTGAAATTGATTTTTTGAAGTTTAGTTGAATTCAAGGGAAAGGCAATTTTGGGTGCGGGGATGAGGCACAGTTTTTGCAGAGGTCTACTTGGGGCAAGGTAGGCGATTATCTTGATGCTTTTAAAGAGAATGAATTGCTAGATATAACTGGTGAGAAGTTAAGGAGAGCAAGAAACTTTCAAGGATTCTCCATAAGTAGATGAAAACATGGAAAATCAAACAAACTTAAAGGCAGAGCATAGCAAATTATGGATTCTACCTTAACACTTCATTTGTTCAATTGCAGAAGATAAGAGAAGGAAAGTGATACACATAAACAACTTACAAATACTGAAATAAGCACACCATCGACACATAAAGCCACATGAATCCCAAACAGTGCTGCAAAATCCTGGTCTTTCCTTTGCCAAAATTGCACATAAAATATGTTCAATAGAGTGTCAAGCTTTTCCCAAGAGTCCAACCCTGAAAATGACTAAGAAAATACATAATATAGGCAAGCCAACCCTTTCCCTTGCCTCTAGGGGTAGAGCTCATCATACTAGGAGCTGTTTCAACCAACTCTACACAAAGCACTACAATCTAGGCAGTCAAAATAACTTGCCTCTATAAGGTAGGAAACCAATTCATTCATTAAATTTTCACTTTTTGGTGAATGAATCTTCTAGAACAAGTAACTAAGTGTCAAAATAACATCATGTTTCATTAATTACATAAATAGGAGTGAAAAATCACATCACAAGTCAAAAATGGTCAAACTGGTTGCATTTCCTGAGCTGAAAGATGAAATTTGGCTAAAAAGCCTTGTGCGTCGCGCGCCTGAGCCCTATGCGTTGCGCGCCTTTCAACCGATTTTTGGGGAACTTTGTGGCATCCAAATAAATCTCACAATAGCTAGTTGGAAATCCCTAGATGTCTGCTATCCAGCCCAAGTGGAATTTTGCAATTTGGAGCTCATTTACCCCCTCCAAATGTCATTCTCCTGGAAGTACTTCCTGCTAGTGCAAAAGGTGGCAGAAAGGTGATTTTCATGGTGTTTTTGAACCTTTTGGTCATCCAGAACTTAATGAAATGTTTTGGAAATAGCTGAGAATGTATAATTCATCATGAAAAACTCAAAAATGTAGATTTTTCCTCCAGCAAGTGTCCCAATCTTAAGCGCGCGTGTCAACGCGCTACGCGTTGAGCCAAAAAACCTGTTTTTAGGACAAAATTTTCAAAATGACAAAAATTTCTCCGAATTTGCTCAAATTCGGAGTGAAGACCCTCTATCATGTATTGTGCCTCGCCAATGAAGCCTCGGCCAAAATTTGGAGTGCATCGTGCTTTTTTCGCCGTTTTAGTGCTTTTCTCAATCGCCTCTTTAGGATCTTCATTTTTTGCTTTGCAAACATGCATATGAGACCAATAATGAGTTTTCATATGATGAAGCATGTCTTTGTCTTTGTTTTCCATCGCCAACAATTTCTCCAAATGAGTGTTCACATGGATGAGCATAGACTCTCGATCTATCGGTGTCAAATCACCAGGTCTCTTTCAGGCCAATTCTCGATCTTCACGGATTTGCCGCAGCTCATAAAGTGTATGTTCATCCTCTAGCTGTTTTTTGCGCTGCTCTAAGTAGTTTATAACCCACTTAGCCATCGGCAATTTCTTTTTCAGTGAGTCATTCTCAGCCCTTTGCTCCCGGATGATCTCCTTTAGCTCCGAGCTAGGAGAGCTCGCATCAACATCAATGATATCCGTGTCCCGGCCTCCTGAAGGACCCTCATCATGCATGGGCCTCTTGCCCCTATCCTAGATCTATACTTGTGCTGAAGAAGAAGGTGATACCTCTTCCACATGACGTGGAGATAATACTCGCTATGCTGATGAAGTCAACGAGACCCCTTCCACCCCGGGTGGAGATAGTACTCGTCGTGTAGATGCAAATAAGGCCCTGTGGCCTCGCTGGTATGTCACATATGGAGGAGCACTTATATGCTCATTCTCACAAATTTCTGGCTGGTGTGAAGGCGCTCCCTCATTATGAAATATCTCGGGAGGCGGCTGTAGCGCTGAGAAGTAGTCACGGGAGATGAAATCCTCCCAAGTAATGCCCTGCTGTGTCAACTGATGCATCACTATGATTTTGATCAGCGCATAATGATATATGCTCTTATGCTGATGTGTTGGGCTCTTCCTTTGTACTAAAGTCACCATCCTCTCTATGTTGTGACACATGAAGTACGAAATGTTCATCATACGTACCCTCGTGAAATGCATCAACAAACGGACATGGTACGCAGAGACGCGAGAATCTGCCCTCGCAACTGAAATATCAAATGATGAGTTTCATCAACGGTGCAAACTCATCCCTCAAGAATCTGAAAGGAAAAATTGTACTCAAGTGTCTCATATACCTGGGTTTGATGTATGGCTCATAGTAGAATCTGTCTAGCTGCTGGCGTTTGCTCCATTCCTCTCCTAAATTTGGTATCCTAGTGGCTTGAGCAATAGTCTCTCGTGACAAGGTGAAATTTACTCCGGCAAGGTTTACATGACCATCATGTAAATGTAGAACAAATAATCGGACTAGCTCCTGATGATGCTGAGTTTGTGAGATCATCTCACATTATTGGAAACATGATTGACGTTGAAAACAATCCATTGCAAGTGGGAAAGCTTGAAATTGAACCAAAGAAGTAGGATCCTCCCTGACATGCTGACCACCATTTCCACTTTTGTGATACCTCCGTGGCACATTTACCTCTAGTGTGGAATCACTATCATACTCCTGCTCATAGATTGACTCGGTCTCTGACATGACTTTGAAAACAAGATAGTTGGGATATATATGCTGATGTATAATCTGTGTGTACAATTGACTGT
The DNA here is from genome assembly GCA_000404065.3 of Pinus taeda. Lineage (NCBI taxonomy): Eukaryota > Viridiplantae > Streptophyta > Pinopsida > Pinales > Pinaceae > Pinus > Pinus taeda. The sequence goes on along the minus strand of APFE030443761.1, from coordinate 168,894 downwards.
AAACTGTTCTTTTCTCTAAAAATGTTGTGAGCAAGGGGAAACAAATGCACAAGGGAATATTAGGAAAGGGAAAACACTAGGGAATTAGGGACTTTGAAAATAAAAACAAGGGAATTAGGGAAAGAAAGGGAAATGAAAATATTGGATTTAGGATTTTGGGATGTTAGGTAGGGATAATGAGGGGATTAATGGGGAAAAATAATGGTGAATTTGGGAATGGGAAACAAAGGGAAATGGGGAAAAAATCACAACCTTGGTTACACTCTGTTTTTGAACCCTACAACAATTTTTTACATTCAAACCCTACAACACTTTTCATTGACAAAATAGGGCTTTCCACTTGGATCTCTAAGGAAAACATTTCATGAACCCAACACATTAACCTTTAAAAGCCAAGCAAAGGTAATGGATATGAGCCTACCTGCAAATTTGTGCGGAGAGGAGGCGATTTGATGCTTTTCCAAACAAGTTTCGGGCTCCAAACCCAGTGCGCCGCGCGCCTCACCCAATGCGCCGCGCGCGTGTATTTTTACACTGTGGCTTTGTGCCCAGTGTGCCGCGCGCTCCTGATGCATCGCGCGCCTAGCCCAGTGCGTCGCGCTCCTAGAAACTGCTCCAACTTCCACTCAAATTCACAATTTCTCTTTGGAACAATCTTCTTCACTCTTGGCATGTACAATGAGTTGAAAATGTGTTGAAATATCTTTATAAAGACTCCCTTTTGATTTTTTCTTGAATAATGATTTTCTTTGACAATTTTTTGCAGGGATAGCTGTGATATGATCTGGCAAAGGAGACCAAGGCTGCGCCTAGACAATTCAATAACTGAAATTTTTGAAAATTTATTACAAAAATGAGATGACAACTTATCTTCAAAATAGAGTTTTGAAGAGAAGTCCTAATCTATCTGTATAATGATAAAAATTATTGACGTAACCAACATCCCTCTAGCTTGCTGGTCTTTTTAGACTTTGCAAAACAAAATTGACTTAACCCTAGACCTAATGACCGAGAACACTTGTCATGACCTAGGAATTTGAAACAGGACTGTAAATGACCTTTCAAGACTTATTTTTACGAATAGACCTAAACCAGCAGTGCCAAACATGAGGGGAATGAGTGACACAAACCATTCCGTCAGATTTATGGCATGCCTAACGAAATGCAACTGATCAAAACTAATGGGACACCTAAACATGAAATGCAAAAATAGCTTTGATCTCTGACGTAGGGATAACTAGACCGACTCTAACATTGGCTCCAATGGGGATGGTAGCTCCTTGGAGATGCCAAGAACCACAGATCTCTGTAAGAGCTAGATAGTGCTTTCACCCATTGGGTTATGGATTCATTATTCCAACATAAAATTTTGACAACTGGACTAAAAAACCAAAATCCACTTTGACCAAAACTGACTCGATACTAAAAGGACCGATACAACTGACTTGACAAACTTAAACCAACTAACCTCCATTTTCAGAATTATAGCCTTCACTGCGGGCCCGAGACTGAAAATGAGAAGTTAGTACACATGTGCAATAAAATAGAAGTAAAATGATATGTACAATGATGATGAAATGAGCATAAAATACTCAGAAGTGGTATCGCTTTAGCAGCCGACCATTAATCGGCCCTCCAGGACACTCATCTCCATTCATTTCTTTGAGAAGAAAAGAATTTTGGTCACGATACGCTGCAATATTGTAAGGACCCTTCCATAAGTTTTCAAATTTGTCGTGCTTTCCTTTGTCTTCATGTCGAGCATCCCACCTCAAAACTACCTCATCTAGCTGAAATGTGTCCGCTTTTTCCTTCCGGTCATAAATCTTTTTTATGCACTTCTACAACTTGCAAGTGTTTTGAAATACCTCCTCCCGTGTCTACTGTAAATGAATCATCTGATTAATCCTTCTCCACATAGGATTTTCCTCACTACCAGTTTCTTGGAGCAATTTGACTATCGGGACAACAAGCGAAGTAGGAAAAATCGTGTCTGTCCCGTATACCAACTCGAAAGGAGACATGCCAATAGACTTTTTCTGACTCACCCTATTAGCCCATAGTTCATTTACTAACTTCTTGTGCCAACCCTTTTTATTGATTTCCAACAATTTCTTAATGATATTAACCAAAGATTTATTAGATGACTCCGCCGATCCATTTCCCTGAGGATGGTATGCGGTTGAATGTCCTAAGCTAATATTGTACTTATAGAAAAACTCGACCATCCTTTTTTACTTGAATGCCGCTGCATTATCTGTGATTAACTTAATTGGACACCCAAAACGTGACAAAATATTGGTTTCAAGAAAAGGAATAATTACCGCATCCGTGGCTTGTCGAGTAGGAATCGCTTCAATCCATTTCGTGAAGTAGTTTATGGCTGTCAATATCCATTTATGTTGTCCTGAAGATGCCGGATGGATTTCCCTGATGAAATCCAATCCCACTGCTGAAAAGGTGCACTAATTTCAACTGGTTTGAGAGGCAAAGGCTGTAGTTTCTGCTTCCCTTCAAAAATTTGGCATTCGTGACAATTCTTAACAACCTTATATACATCTGATAATAATGAAGGCCAATAATAACCTGCCCTTAGAATCTTGTTCGTTGTGGTTTTCCAAAATAGATGGCCTCCACAGTCGCCGCTATGAAAGTCTTCCATAACTCTTTTGGCTTCCTCCTCTACCAAACAATTCAATAACATTCCACCAGGGTCTTTCCAAAACAATGCAGAATCTAGTATGCAGAATTTTGTAGCTTTCAATTTCAATGTTCTACTTTTATTTCTAGGCATTTGGGGAGGTGAAGACAAATTCTGAAGTACATATAAAATGTCAGCATACCAAGGAGAGGAAATAAACATATCAGATACCTGAACTGATAAATTATCCTCATCTTCATCGGACATGGCAGAAATCAAATTTATATCTAGAACTTGCAGATTCGTTTCAACCATTAACTTGGCAAGTCCTTGTCATTTGATTAGTTTGGTTGGTTTAATCTCCACATCATACTCTAACAACATGCAATCCACTTACCCCACCTGCCTTCTGGATCTGCTTGTACCAAAATATATTTAACTGCTGTGTTAGGAACATAGGCTAGAATGTGGGAATGCAATATATACACACGGAAATCTTTCAAGGCCTTTACAAGTGCAAGTGCTTGTTTCTCAACAATGTTGTATTTCAATGCTCCATCTCTTATAATCTGACTGAAAAAAGCAATGGGCTTTTCAACTCCTTCCCTTTTCTGTATTAATACAGCTACCAAAGTGTGCTCAGAAGCAAATGAGAACAAAATAAAATCCTGCGTGTAGTCTGGGCTGATTAAAATAGGAGCTGAAGAAAGAGATAACTTCACTAAATTGAATGATTTCACTGCCTCTTTGGTCCACTTTACCTGACTGTCCTTTTTCAGCATGCTTGTGATTTCTCTAAGATGCTCCGCTAGATTTGGAATGAAGCAATGCAGAAAATTCAGTTTACCATTAAAGAACTGTATTTCTTTCTTGTTCTGGGGCTGTTCAATTTGCTGAATGGCTTCAACACGTGCAGGGTCAACATGGATGCCATCTTTAGATATGATGTGGCCAAGGAGCTTGCCCTCATCCATGGCAAAAAGCCTCTTTTTTGGATTCAGCGAAATGCCATATTTTCTGCACTTTTGGAAGACAATTTTCAAATGATACAAATGTTCTTCATCAGAATTTGAAAACACAGTTAAATCATCAAGATAAACAACTAAAAATACATCTTTCTCATTGGAAAAAGCCATGTCCATTGCACGCTAAAAGGTGGCTCCTGCATTCTTCAAACCAAACGGCATTTTTGCGTAATGAAATGTTCCCCACGGAGTGGTAAACGTTGTCTTGTCACGATCATCTTCATGCACTAGAATTTGATTATATCCTGAATAGCCGTCGAGTAGTGACATCCTTGATGCTCCAACTACTCACTGCAATATGTGGTCCATTTTTGGCAGCGGATAATTGTCTTTTAATGAAACCTTATTCAAATTTCTGAAGTCAATACATAAACGGATCTCACCTATTTTCTTTCTCACAGGCACCAAGTTTGATATCCAATCTGAAAATAGGATAGGCACAATGATTCCTGACTTATACAATCTGTTTACCTCTTTTTCAATCGATGGTAGCAGCTTTGGATTGATTCTTCTCAACTTTTGACGAAAAGGCTTCTGATTTGACTTAATGGGAATAGTATGCTGGATGATATTTGTGTCATATGTTTTTAAATCTGAGTAATCCCATGAAAAAACATCAGAAAATAAAGACAACAATTTTACATATTCTGCCTTTACCTTTGGTGATAATGACTTTGATAATTTTACCATCTTGGGATTCTCAACTAGCCCAATATTTACTTCTTCAATGCCCTTTTCAGTCGGCCTCAATGTTGGTTTACGAGCTACATCATCTTGGTCGAAGAGTTCTTCCAAAGGGATCAATCCCTTAGGAATGATGTTATCTTGAAGTTGCAGTGCTTCCATTTGATTTATTTTTATATCATCACTACCATCATCATGTTCTGTATCTATGGAGGTATCTTTGAACTTACCCTTATTCTGCAAAAACTGATTAATCTCCTCGTCGTCCTGAAAGACTTGCCAACATCGCTGATTGTCTGGAATGGTGGGACGGTGTTTGACATGAATTTCAAACTTGTTGCTGGAATTCATCAAAATTTTTAAGTTGCTTGCTGCCTTAGCAAGTCCATCAGCAACACCATTTTGTATGCGAGGCACACATGTCAAGGTATGATCAGAAAATAACTTCAAAATATCTAAGACTGCATTTCGATAAGCTCTCATGCGAGGATGCTTGGCCTGAAACTCACCTTTAACCTACTTTATCACCAACTCTGAATCACCATAGACTGCAATCTTTTTCTCTTTCAGCTTTCTAAAAATCTTAAGGCCAAAAATTAGAGCTTCATATTCCACTTCATTATTAGAACAATCAAATGCTAGCTTGTAAGAACACACTCTCACTTTGCTTGGAACCTTATTTGTAGCGGAAAAAGGACTGTGAATCCAAACACCAATTCCAGCTCCATCACTACCTACTGCACCATCAAAATCCATGGTCCAAAGACCATCTTCATCATCCTCTAAATGATGAAATTGCATAGGCTCTGATTTTTCTGTTTGATGCCCACTTTCTTTAGTTGATTGCTCCAGGATAGTTTTCTTTTCTCTTCTTTCTTTTTTTCAGAAATTCTCTAAAATTCTCAGTGATTTCTGGTATATCTTCCACCTGAACTAACTGACTATCTAGATCATTAAAACTATCAGCAAGCAACACAAACGACTCTAAATCGGTATGTACATAATTTATAGGATGATTGATTGGCTTCTCTTTGCTGGTTATCATGTATTTCATCTTTTTCTTTCGATATAACTTTCTCATTTGACCAAAGACTGGAATTGTTGCATAAGAGAAATCTAACTGTAGTGTACCTTTCAATTTTGCTCCCCAAGATCTCGAAAGGAGCATCCCAAATCGCGGAGGAATGTCCGCCACAACCACATCCATCAAGACATTCTTTGTTGGAATTTGGTCTAAGCTAACAACCCAATATTTGATGAGCCCGATACATCTCACACGGCTGGAATCAAATGAATACAAATCATGATATCTCCTTGTAATGTCTAGTCCCAGCTTCTCCATGATCGCCTTTGGCATCAAATTGTGCGAAGTACCCGAATCGAACATAGCATTGTGCAATACATATTCATGCAATCTCAAACTGATATAAAAGGGAGGAACATCACTGTCAGGGGACTCACCATCTAATGTAGGCCCAAATATCAATTTTGGCTTATCATCTTCGACGTTTACCGTGTCAAACATTGAATCAAAATTTAGAATTTTAGAGACTTGACCACGGTAGCTGCTGTTCTTCATGATTTCTGTCAAAGGAATGTATATTTTTAATTTGGAAATTTCATTTTCCAAACTAAATGCTGAAACGTTTTCGACTTCTTTGACTGGTACTTCCTTCTTATCCTTGATTATACTTGCCTGATTTGTCCTTTCTGCTGATGATATCTTGCTAGTTGTGGGATCAATTGTCTCTTTTCCTTTCTTCTGTGGTATGGGTGAATCCGTCTTTGGTGTTGTAGCTTCTTTTCTTTTCTGAATTGGATTGATGGGCACATCTCGGTTTCTTAATGAGTACTGCTTCTTTTGAGTGGACAAGGCATTCAAATATCCTCTTTGGTAATCATCTAAATCTGCATCATTTTCTAAGATAAAATCTTCATCTTGCTGGGCAAATGAACTTTCTCCATACTCTTCTTCTTCAGTGATGTAAATGGGCAGATCGTCGGGAGTGAAGAAGTGATTTTGTTCCCCTACTACATCAGCATCATCATCTGAATCTTGACTCAGAAAATTCTACAAAAGAGGAGTCTTAATCTGCTGCTGGGCTGCTGGCTCTTGTGCTCTTTGTTCACGCTGCTTAATTCTAAACTGTGGTTGTTGCTGGCCACGGTAATTTGGATTATGAATCTGCGTTTTTGATTTATCAAGGTTCATTTTTTTGAACATTTTTTCCATCTCACGAAGCCAAGGCAGTTCTGATGTAGAATCTTCTTTTATAGTCACTCTTTTCTCTGCTTTCAACCGTGCTCTCTTATCATTCAGATTTGCCTCAACACTAACATCAATCTTTTGCATATCTTCTAAGGTAGGTGGATCTCTGTCTCGTAGTGAATAAGCCATTTCCAGATCAAAACCGTCTGGGAATTTAAGAAGAGCTGACTTTTTAGATGGTCTTAAGTCATCTGGAATTGCATTATACACTGCATTAAATCTGATAACATAATCCTAAACGGACTCACCAGGATTACGCTTGATGTTGGTATACTCTAAAGTGATTTGCAACGAATCTTTCTTCATCTCCCACCGATCTAGAAACAAGGTATGAAGTTCCTGTAATGTATTGATACTCCTTTCTTGTAAAGCTCTAAACCATTTACGAACCTCTCCTCCAAAAGTCTAGGCAAACAATCTCATTGAAACATTTTCCGCATCAATTTCATGCAGGTCCAAAAAGTTCGTCATTCTGAAAATATGTTGCTAAGCTGATATACTCTGTGGTGTGCCATCGAACATAGGAATCTTGCTCTGATAATCAGCAGGCATAGGATCCAAATTGGCTGGAAAAGCAAGGGGTGCAAATCTGGCAGCCATGGTTCTTGGTGGATTTACAGTCGACCTTGGAGATGTTGGGGGAGTAGGTGCGGTTGAGGCGTGAGGTGTATGAGGAGGTGTGTGCAGAGGAGATGCAGTTTTAGGCGTGGAAATGGTAGATGAAGGCGAATTGATTGCAAACTTCTGATCAGAAATCATGGGTTGCACAGTGATGGTAGGAATGAAAGGCGGTTCAGTAGGATGTCTAGAGTTGGATGCCGTAATAGATGATCCAATGGTAGTAGATGCAGTTTCTAGAAAATCAATGATATTCGTAACCTCAATTGTAGTTTGGAGCTGTCTTAAAATGAAATTCTCAATAGACTTGTTAGACTTTTCGATTTGAAGGGCGGCAGCGAAATCAGGATTTGGAACTATAGAATCAAGAGCATTTTCAGACTTGGTTTTGAACAATGACAGTTCAAACTTCTCATCAAAAGCAAGTTCCACAAGATATTCAAAAATTGTAGGACATGAATGAGATTTCACCACGGGAGTCATCGAGCTTTCTTGACGAAGAAATTTTCAAATCAAGTTTGGATTTTCGTAGACAGGGGGCAGATTAGGATCTGGATTATCTCTTGTATGTCTTTTTGAAGCCAGTGTGTTTTGTCAAAAGATCGAAAGAATATAAGTAATTCAGCCTATCGACTTCTAGACTCAATCATCCAAAGGTCTAGAACGAACAAGTTTACTGGGGGATTTGCAAATCAAGTGCTCACAAGCTAACCGGAGATCGACTGAAGCAGCATTTATTTACTTCCGCTAATGCATAGCAAAAGCGTTTCGAAAGCTACCTGGCATGACTTCAGACTTCGTCTAAGGCCCATGAAACAAACACATCAACAAGCAAACCATTGAGATTTCTTCCCCAGCGGAGTCACCACTATGTTAGCGCTCAAATCTACCTTAGGTTAAAATAAGGTAAAACTCAAGGCTACATCAAACCACGCTCAGCCTCGTAGCTAGCCCTACGAGGACAGGAGAGGGCTCTCTCCGGGTCAATCTCAGCAAAATGTAATCAATGAGGCTCAAGATGACTAAATTATAATTAATTTTAGGCTAGGTATGAAGTACAAAGAGTTTGAAATTGATTTTTTGAAGTTTAGTTGAATTCAAGGGAAAGGCAATTTTGGGTGCGGGGATGAGGCACAATTTTTGCAGAGGTCTACTTGGGGCAAGGTAGGCGATTTTCTTGATGCTTTTAAAGAGAATGAATGGCTAGATCTGACTGGTGAGAAGTTAAGGAGA
>APFE030443761.1:142540-159868 GCA_000404065.3 Pinus taeda | reverse complement strand
CTTCTAGAACAAGTAACTAAGTGTCAAAATAACATCATGTTTCATTAATTACATCAAGAGGAGTTAAAAATCACATCGCAAGTCAAAACTGGTCCAACTGGCTACATTTCCTGAGCTGAAAGATGAAATTTGGCTAAAAATCCCTGTGCGATGTGCGCCTTTCAACCTATTTTGGGGGCACTTCCTAGCATCCAAATCAAGCTCACAATAGCTAGTTGAAAATCCCTAGATGTCTGCTATCCATCCCAAGTGGAATTTGGCAATTTGGAGCTCATTTGCCCCCTCAAAATGTCATTCTCCCGGAAGTACTTCGTGCTGGTGCAAAAGGTGGCAGAAAGGTGATTTTCATGGTGTTTTTGAGCCTTTTGGTCATCCAGAACTTAATGAAATGTTTTGGAAATAGTTGAGCATGTATAATTCATCATGACAAACTCAAAAATGTAGATTTTTCCTCCAGAAAGTGTCCCAATCTTAAGCGCGCGCGTCGACGCGCTACGCATTGAGCCAAAAAACCTGTTTTTAGGACAAAATTTTCAAAATGACAAAAATTTCTCCGAATTTGCTCAAATTTGGAGTGAAGACCCTCTATCATGTATTGTGTCCCGCCAATGAAGCCTCAGCCAAAATTTGGAGTGGATCGGGCTTTTTTCGCCGTTTTAGTGCTTTGCTCAATCGCCTCTTTAGGATCTTCATTTTTGCTTTGCAGAAATGCATACGAGCCCAATAATGAGTTTTCATATGACGAAGCATGTCTTTGTCTCTGTTTGCCTTCGCCAAAAATTTCTCCAAATGAGTGTTCACACGGATGAGCATAGACTCTCGATCAATCAGTGTCAAATCACCGGGTCTCTTTCAGGTCAATTCTCGATCTTCACGGATTTGCCGCAGCTCATAAAATGTATGTTCATCCTCTAGCTGTTTTTTGCGCTGCTCTAAGTAGTTTATCACCCACTTAGCCATCTGCAATTTCTTTTGCAGCGAGTCATTCTCAGCCCTTTGCTCCCGGATGATCTCCTTTAGCTCCGAGCTAGGAGAGCTCGCATCAACATCAATGATATCCGTGTCCCAGCCTCCTCAAGGACCCTCAGCATGCATGGGCCTCTTGCCCCTATCCTAGATTTGTACCTGTGCTGAAGAAGAAGTCAAGACCCCTTCCACATGATGTGGAGATAATACTCGTTGTGCTGATGAAGTCAACGAGACCCCTTCCACCCCGGGTGGAGATAGTACTCGTCGTGTAGATGCAAATAAGGCCCTGTGGCCTTGCTGGTATGTCACATATGGAGGAGCACTTATATGCTCAGTCTCAGGAATGTCTGGCTGGTGTGTAGGTGCTCCCTCATCATGAACTATCTCGAGAGGTAGCTGTAGCGCTGAGAAGTAGTCACGGGAGATGAAATCCTCCCAAGTAATGCCCTGCTGTGTCAACTGATGCATCACTATGATTCTGATCAGCGCATAATGATATATGCTCTTATGCTGATGTGCTGGGCTCTTCCTTTGTACTAAAGTCACCATCCTCTCTATGTTGCGACACATGAAGTACGGAATGTTCATCATACGTACGCTCGTGAAATGCATCAACAAACGGACATGGTACGCATAGAGACGCGGGAATCTGCCCTCGCAACTGAAATATCGAATGATGAGTTTCATCAATGGTGCAAACTCATCCCTCAGGAATCTGAAAGGAAAAATTGTACTCAAGTGTCTCATATACCCGGGTTTGATGTATGGCTCATAGTAGAACTTGTCTAACTACTGGCGTTTGCTCCATTCCTCTCCTAAATTTGGTATCTCGGTGGCTTGAGCAATAGTCTCTGGTGACAGGGTGAAATTTACTACGGCGAGGTTTACATGACCATCATGTAAATGTAGAACAAATAATTGGACTAGTTCCCAATGATGCTGAGTTTGTGAGATCATCTCACAGTATTGGAAACATGATTGACGCTGAAAACAATCCATTGCAAGTGGGCAAGCTTGCAATTGAGCCAAAGAAGTAGGCTCCTCCCTGACATGCTGACCACCTTTGCCACTTTTGTGATACCTCCGTGGCACATTTACCTCCGGTGTGGAATCACTGTCGTACTCCTGCTCATAGATTGACTCAGTCTCTAACATGACTTTGAAAACAAGATAGTTGGGATATATATGTTGATGTATAATCTGTGTGTACAATTGACTGTAAACTGTTCTTTTCTCTAAAAATGTTGTGAGCAAGGGGAAACAAATGCACAAGGGAATATTAGGAAAGGGAAAACACTAGGGAATTAGGGACTTTGAAAATAAAAACAAGGGAATTAGGGAAAGAAAGGGAAATGAAAATATTGGATTTAGGATTTTGGGATGTTAGGTAGGGATAATGAGGGAATTAATGGGGAAAAATAATGGTGAATTTGGGAATGGGAAACAAAGGGAAATGGGGAAAAAATCACAACCTTGGTTACACTCTGTTTTGGAACCCTACAGCAATTTTTTACATTCAAACCCTACAACACTTTTCATTGATAAAGGAGGGCTTTCCATTTGGATCTCTAAGGAAAACATTTCATGAACCCATCACATTAACCTTTAAAAGCCAAGAAAAGGTAATGGATATGAGCCTACCTGCAAATTTGTCTGGAGAGGAGGCGATTTGATGCTTTTCCAAACAAGTTTCGGGCTCCAAACCCAGTGCGCCGCGCACCTCACCCAATGCATCGCGCGCCTCTGATGCACCGCGCGCGTGTATTTTTACACTGTGGCTTTGTGCCCAGTGCGTCGCGCGCCTAGCCCAATGCGTCGCATGCCTGGAAACTGCTCCAACTTCCACTGAAATTCATAATTTCGCTTTGGAACAATCTTCTTCACTCTTGGCATGTACAATGAGTTGAAAATGTGTTGAAATATCTTTATAAAGACTCCCTTTTGATTTTTGCTTGAATAATGATTTTCTTTGACAATTTTTTGCAGGAATAGCTATGATATGATCTGGCAAAGGAGACCAAGGTTGCGCCTGGACAATTCAAGAACTGAAATTTTTGAAAATTTATTACAAAAATGAGATGACGACTTATCTTCAAAACTGAGTTTTGAAGAGAAGTCCTAATCTATCTGTATAATGATAAAAATTATTGAGGTAACCAACATCCCTCTGGCCTACTGGTATTTTTAGACTTTGCAAAACAAAATTGACTTAACCCTAGACCTAATGACCGAGAACACTTGTCATGACCTAGGAATTTGAAACAGGACTGTAAATGACCTTTCAAGACTTGTTTTTATGAATAGACCTGAACCAGTAGTGCCAAACATGAGGGGAATGAGTGACACAAACCATTCCGTCAGAGTTATGGCATGCCTAATGAAATTCAACTGATCGAAACTGATGGGACACCTAAACATGAAATGCAAAAAGAGCTTTGATCTCTGACGGAGGGAAAACTAGACCGACTCTAACAGTAACAAAGCCATTTTCTATTTTTTCCTCCAATTTTTTCGGTGTCAACCTTGTAGGTTGTGGAAGACGAGGAGCATAAACACTTCCATCTTTATAGTTGTGATTGGTAGACTTCCTTGTTGCCATAATTTTTCTTTCAACTTTTCTTGCCACCCTGAATGCCTTCTCCAATGAATTAGGTTCCCAAAGGTGAACCTCATGTTCGATATTATCTTTTAAAGTCCATATTAAGACACCAATCTTATGCTCCTCTATAATATCAGTTAACCTAATATTCAAATTTTGGAAGTATTCAATGTGCTCCAATATTGACCCCTTTTGTTTGAGATTTATCAATTGGCTAAAGAAGGTGTTTCTCTTTGTATCTTCATAATGTGCTATCATTTCCTCCATAAAAATTGACCAGGTGACAAGTGATTTACAAGAACAATTCCATCTATACCATACAAACTAATTAGGTTCTAAATATAAATATTCAATACTTATCTTTTGTGAGGGTTGCACATCATGTAGATCAAAATATTACTCCATATCTAATATCCAAGTTACCAAATTCTTGCCATCAAACTTCTTCATATTTATCTTTGGAATGTGGTAGTTATTAAAACCCACATTGGAGTCTCTAAAATTATAATTGATGTTCCTTTTTTCTTTAGCATGATTTTCATGGATTGCCTTGTCACCATTGGGATGCCTTTCTTCTAGCAACTTTGCCAAACCATCCTTCAACCCCTCTATCTTGACATTCATCATTTCTTCCATGTATGTTTTCAAACCATCATTAAAAACTCCCACATCCCTTTTTATACCATGTATATTAGCTTCCATTTAATTCTTCAAACCATCCATCTTATCTTCTATTACTTTATGTGAGCAAAAATTGTTGCACTTGGTCGCATAATTTTGACATATCATGTTGCATTTCTTCCTCTTCTTCATGTGTCATAGTAGATATTTCAGGTTGCTTACTAGGTGTTTCCATTTTCTTTATTTTGGGAATCAATTAATCATATTTATGCTTCACTATTACCTTTGAATCACTTCAAACTATTTTTTCAAACAAAAATTATGCAAATTTTAAAAAATACACATTTTTTTCTTATTTCATAGGAGCTCGATATTGAATCTGTTGTATCTATGTAATTTTGGATCTCCAAGGTCTAAAATTTCTTCCCATGGTATCCCTCTCTATCTTCGCTCCATCCCCATAAGTCTTATCAAGATTAGATTCTTCAAGAAAGATTTATTCCCAATCTCCCATGATGGCCAGATGATAATCTGGTTCAATAGAATGAACTTTCATGGAGTGTCACATGTCACTATTTCGATCTTTGGCCTTGAAAATGATACCTAAAAAACTACACTCCATTTGATTTCTTTCACTTCTTATGAAATCTAAATCTAATGCTCAGAGAGAAAATTATGACAATTTTCCCAAGGTCACCTATTTGAGATGGAATTCTAGAGCCTGCAAGCACCCTAACTTCCTCAGATCATATATCCAAAAACATAACGAACAAGATCTGAAATTCGTACAATAGGTTCTCCAATATTTCAGCTCCACGGAGTTTCAATTTCCACTTCTGAATAGTCTAAGAGAAAAAGTTATAGTGAAAATTCCACAATGACCCATTTGAAGCAGTGAAACCCTAGAATCCAAAGCTCTGATACCAAATGTTATGCAACCAACTCAAAAATAGATAGATCAACGACTTAAAAATTATTTGCTTCGAGGGGGAAACCTCCTTTAAATTACATAAATGCATAATTCTTCGATGACACAAATGACAAGACCTCCTTTATATATATAGGGGTCTAAGGGTCATAATATAATCAGATCCTGCATAACAATAATAATGTAAGGGCACAACAATAACAATAGTGGGCTTCTATGGGGTACAAAAATACCAATATGGTGGCTACATGGGAACAAAAATAACAATAATGGGGATACACTAGTATTATAGAGACCTAACAATTTCTCATCCACCTATTCTTGCATGTGTACAAGCATTTGAGTCGCTGGTGAAATATGTTCATCGTGAGGATGCCAAAATTAAGTAAACCATGAGGGGACTAGAAATTCCATAGGTATGATCCAATAGCTATAGTAAAATGTTACTGCAATTCATGAAAGTAGAGGTGGGATTATCATCTAGAGAGTTGGGTAGAAGAGGATAAATAGAAGAATGTTGTATATTTATCATAGTTCATTTCAAGAATAGGTTATAATATTATCCAATAAAAAAAGGCGTAGGAAAAAAGAGAAGCATTAGTATAAGAGAAAGAAACCCAACAAGATGCATCTTTAATTGAATAAGAATAAAATCTAAAGAAAGACCAAGAAGCTTCTTAGATAGCCTAGGAAGCTACTTTAATAGCTCAAGAAATTTAGCTCCATGAATAAGAGGAGAGAAAGGTGAGGAAAGAGATGGAATGGAAGCAAAAAATGAGGAAAAGAAAAGAGCTAAGGAAGAAAGGAGAATATAAGAAGAAGAAGAGAAAATATTATAGGATGAAGCATAATCTAAAGCGAGCGAAGTTTCTCCCAAGGTTTAGAAAAAGGATCTAGAACCAAAGGCTCAACAAGAATCAAATGCTATGGAAATTGACTCATTGCCACGAATGGTTTAGAGATAACATGATGCCACCTATTGACAACAAAGATGGGAATCACACCAGCCAAAAGGAAGAAGGTAGTTAATTTGACCAAATTAAAGTTTTATCACAACCTAAACAAGATAATGGATTATGCAAATAAAACTTATGTTACGACACATCTACCACCAATACATTTTACCACTAAGAGACCCATAGTGCCTAACACTAGAAAGGACCCACTTGCTATGGCCTTATTAGGAACAACATTCTCTCAAGACATTAAGAGAAATGTATAGGATATCTTAAAGCAGCTAAAGAGGAGAGATGAATCTATAATTGATCTAGAGTAGTAAGTTAAATTGTTGAAGGTGGAGACCAAGACCAAGAAATAGACATGCATCAAGGTGGAAGATTACAGGTCATGCACTTTAGAAGTAAATGAGCCCTACAAGTCATGGTATTACAAGTGTACCCATGCTTATATATTATGCAAGATATCTCAACTTGATTGTTCTATACATTTTCGAGAGTAGAAGTTAGGAGTCAATTAAGCTTAATTATTTAATTTCATCTATAAGGTGATATTGAGTAATTAATAAAAAAATAATAAATGAATTTTGATTAAATAAGGAATAAAACCTTATAAATTCAATTTATGTTATTGAATAGGAAAAAGGTAAAAAATGGGAGATCCATGGTATTTTTATGACCCATAGTGTTCCAATGACTCATGGTATTATGACAAGCCATGTTATTGACCTATGGTATGTTGATGACCCATGGTATTTTAATGACAAAAGTTATAAAATGAGAATTGGAGCTCACTTTTGTTATGCATTAGTTATTGATTTTGATAAATGTTTCAAGAGATCTTGTAGCTTGAGAGTATATGTGAGAACCCATGTGAGGAGGTTTGTTTTTTGTAGTGAGATACCCACCTTAGCTGATTCGACCAAATTAATTTTGGTAGTGAAAGTAATTACCCTAGATGATCCAAAGGAAGATCCACCCAAGTTCTTCATAGGGATTTAATGTGAAGAAGTCAGCTAAGTTTTTAGAAGTCATGGAGCTTGAAGATAGAGACAAATTATCCACTACAATATTTCTAATAGTTTAGCAGATCGTATCATTTATGGAGGTCGAATCAATTGTGCATAGATGAATATTTTTGGAAGCTAGAAATCATTTGAGGGGGCATAGCTAATATTGTTGTATCTTGGAGGCCATTCTTCATTTTGGAAGCCAAATTGCATTAGTGGCAAATTAATTTCCATGTTTTCAAAAATAATAGTTATGCATGTAAAACCCTTAGTTGTGGCTAATAGAATTTGGTTGGAGCATTTGATGTTTATTCTATTGAATTTATAAAGAATTTTTTTTGTCAAGTTTTTTGTGTCCTATAGAGATTACTATGGGCTTAGCCTTTGGCTTCAAAAACCATTACCTAGGGGCATCCAAGTTGTTAAAATAAACCAAGGATTGCACCCATCATGGACCATCCCTACCCTTAACATGACTGGATTTTTTTCCACAGAGTTTCAAACTAGCGAACTTCACATTGTGGAATGACTTAACAGTACACCCCATCACTATCAATTCTACACCTCATGGAAAATTTATTGACTAAATTTAATTAGAAGTAGTTTGTTAATCTTATTGTGTGACGTCTCCCATTCCCTACTTATAAAGAATTTTATTAAATATTTTCTCACATTTATTTGTTGAAAGAAATTTGAAAAAGATTCTGGAAGTTAACTAGTGATATTAGTAGGAGACATTACACCAGATACTAATGCTTTGGGAGCTAGCAAAGGAGAAAAAAACATAGCTTTAAGGGGTATTGAATGTTATAAACCAGCTAGAACATGACCCTAATTAGAATACCCTCAGGCCTTGTAAGAAGTCCCCAAAATCAACACATAGGAACTAACATATGATTATATTGTTGTTAACCAAGCTCTAAAGATATAGGAGAAACTTGAGCAAGACATAATGCGGTCAATGGCACAATAGTGCTATAATTACTCCTTAGTTGAGAAAATCATCAAAATGAACTAGATCCCATCAATTTGTGCCCAAGAAGAGGTTAGACCAAGTGAATAAGTAAGTATATAATCGATGATTTGTTGAATCTGAGGGATTTTTATTTTAGTGTCTTCACTAGTAAACTCAATAAGGATAACATTAAGCAGAAACATGTGGATCCTAATAAGAAACAAATAGTTTTGAACACATTCTTGATCTCACTTAAAAGGGATGTATCAATCCTCTCCTAGAGAACCTTAAAGTAGCATGTTATCATGGAGATCCTCCTACCTAGAATAATTAAGGTGATTATAATATACTACGAAATATCGATAGCTTGTATGACAAAAGTCCTTGGGGTCTTAGCTATGACTTCAATCCCATTATAATAACTACTAGTCTCATTTATGAGTGTTTTAAAGTATTTTCCTTTATTATATTTTAAAATCATGATTGTTATAGATATTTTTGGGCACATCAACCCCAATCATAAATGTCCATAAACTAAGGGCTCCTAAGTCGCTAAAAGTGTTGCTTCACTGCCTAAAGGAACAAGGTCTGCTAATTACATCATCTCCCAAAAGTTCTCCACTAAAAACTGCTCATAAATGGTCAAAACTGGACCATACTAAAAACCCAGTGCAGAGGGTGCAATGCATATCACTTTCCCAGTGTACAAAGTGTGATGCGTACTGAATGGCCCCTCTGTAGGGTGCGATGGTCGGGAATGGACAAATGGAAAGGACAAAATGTGAGGTGGAAGATCATGGAATCTTCCATAAGCTTCCCCTCTGACACTTGCCTCTCTGTTTTTGACCAGGGATGAGTAACAGATCATCATTCTCCAAGTGGAATCAAGAACTATCAGAGAGAGGACACTAATCAAGACCCCAGAAGATGACTCACCTCCCTACAATCATCTATATATGGATCCCTCATCACAGAGATCCAGAGGCTGGAATGTTGTATCTTGTAGAGAAGTGTTGTTGGTTTTCTGGTGTATATTCATAGTGTTGGGTGATCTAAGCTTTACTTGAGGTGAACAAGGGCTTTCTTGCTGGAGGATGATGCTGGCTCAGAACATATGGTTGTAATCCTCTTGCTACTTTTTATCTTAATAAAGCTATTCAAGTTTTCCTCCATATTCTTGTATGTTTCATTATATATGCATTTGTATGGTTAACACATATATGGTCCTGTGTTATTTATGAATATAGATATTTGTTCTTTGATAGTAGTATGTTGTTGTGATTCCACAGGTGCTCTTTGAAGCTGGGCAGACGAAGAAGAAGCGGCAAAGCTCTATTAGGAAGGAGAGGAAATCAAGCGCAAGACTAAGGTTGCTCCCCTTTGTTCCACTCCTATCTATTTTCATAAAGAAAACGAAAGTAGACTTTACTTGTTTGTTTCTAAGATAGCTACCAGTCTTAGTGGGAATAGCAGCATCCGAGTGGACAATATTCTCGGTAACAACAGCTTGAAAGGAACACACAAGAGTAATGACATCACAAGATAAGGTACGGAATAGACCACAAGTTAAAGTGGTGAATCAATACAACAACACGCATTCAACAAGATTCATACAAATGCAAACGAAATAGTTCATAATCATAAGTGTAAGTTAAATAACATACATTGAAAATAAAGAGAGGAGGAGGGTTTCGATGAAGAAACCATTTGCAAGATTCGAGGGTGGGACTTGAGCTCCAAGAGATAAAACATAACAGTTCTTGGCTTGGGTGCTCTAGGCTAGGTGGACACGCTCTGCAGGGTTTATTTTTATATCTTATGGTGATGTGGAATGTTGCTTTTGGTTAAAGCATGAAGGTTAAAAACCTGTTGTCTTATACTCCCTGCCATACAAGTTTGACTATAGTTTCCTTTTGCTAACTAAAAGGTGTGGAAAACTATGGTCATAGCAACTTGCTGGATGGTTATGGGACTGTGGGTCAGTCTGAAAGACTCATTAAAATAAAACCCTTGTTTTTTTTCAAAACTGCAACCATTTGCAAGAGGCTTGTAGCAAGTTACAAGGGAAGTTTCGTCAAGGCCTTGATAGTCTCGGGAGAGTGTAGCCCTCACAAGAAGACGCAGTGGTAAAGATAGTTGAGGGTTAATATGGAACGAAGACATTTTCACTACCTCCTTGCCTTTGGTCAACAGTGGTCTATCCTCTACCTGGTTTCTAGGAATGGGGCACTTCTTTCCTAGGCAGTTGGCTTCCGGATGGACAAACAACTACTAGACTATACTTCTGACTCCCTAGCTACTGACGATATCTAGGTCAATTTCACCCGACCGGTTCTAGCCTTGATTGAGCCGGTGACAGCCAGTTTACCGGTCACAGGGGTTGAGGCAGTTATTTCACAGATGGAAGACATGGATGTTACACCACGGGCCCTAGATTTGATTCCACTCCCCGCAGCTTCGGAAGGAATTTTTACCATGGAAGAGGGCCAGGAGTCACCTTTCCTTCCCATCCCTTCTCCGTCGTCGCAGGATTTTCCAACAAGGACAAATGCCCAAGGAGGTGCGGGCTCTTCAGGAGAAGGACCGAGTGGACTTCGACATTCAACAGAAGGACTATTACCTGAACAATTAGGCATCCTTGGGACTACCCCATTCTATACGGCCTTCCAACCTGTCAGCTCAACCCCTCCTTTAGGCTGCTTCATAGGCATTCCTGAGCAAGATCAAGCATCGGAGCAAAACCATTCTGTTGACTCTGAAGACATTGGCCTAGCGGAAGGTGAGCGGGCCACCAAGACCCTGCCAAAGCGACCAAAAAAATCAAGGAATTAGAAAATCAAACAAAAGGGACATGCATTTAATCTTCGAAGAAGGAATCACTATGGCACCAGCGGCTCTCAGAGAGAGCACTGTGTTATTTGGAAGGGTAAGAGGCAGAAACTACACTCTGATGCACCTATGAAAGTGGACAGCGGAAATTTGGGGAAACCTCCTCATTCAGCTTCCAGGTATTCTCTCGCTTTCCCGAGGCTAATTTGCTCTGATTTTTGCCCATCCGGATCAGGTAGACTGGGTTCTCACTCGATATTGGCACATTGAGATGACCCCAATTTTATTGAAAAGATGGTCGCCAATGTTTGATCCAAAAAAGGAGAACCATGGAGCTGGGCCATTTGGGTTTGTTTGCCTGCTCTCCCGTTACAGTTTTGGGGGGAAGAGATCTTTAAGGTAATAGGTGATGATTTCGGTGTTTATCTGGATCATGATAGAACCTATCAAGACACAGGTTATCTAGCGATGGCTTGTATACTAATGCACCTAGATACTAGACAAGGATTGGTTGAGAGCTACTTGCTACAAATGGGTGACATTACTCGGAGGCACATTTTGGATTACAAAGGCATTCCTTTCCATTGCCAGAAATGTCATGAAGTGGGGCATCTCTATAAAGACTGTCCAAGAGTTTGAGGGCAAAATCATATCCCGGCGAAAGCATTGGTCTCAGCCTCCACTCAAACTTTGGATTCAAACTTCTCTTCTCCAGTGGACATCTAAGAGATTACTCTGCCCTCTAGTCAGAATCAGTAGCAGGCTACTTCTCATCAGTCTGCAAGGGCATCAGAACATCCTCCTGAAAAATCCCGAACCTGGGATACGGATTTTCTGGGTACTTCTCCTCTCTTCCTCATTTTTCTCATACAGTAGAAGGTTCTATTAATTTAACTTCTTCTATGAGCTGTGATGTTTCTCAAGCTGAGGTTAATAAGTTGATCTCCTTGGTTTGTCTGATTCCCTCTGCCCCTCCTGCCCTATCTTCCCCCATTCTTCACCCCTCTATGGATAGGACCACTTTCTCAGTCGATGAACACCCACTTCCAAGTGGGCCACACCAATACTTCCTCAGGTCCCTTCCCGCTGCACCCTCATCGGCCCTTGGCTTGTACATAGACCCTCCCCCTGCCATTACCCCAAACCTCCTCGCGGCCCCCAATTAAAAATTTCCAAGGCAATCAAAAGGGCTAGTGCTGAAGTAGCTTCTAGGGTCCAATCCCCAATTGACTAGGTTCTTAGAGCAAAGAGAAACCCTCTCACCACCACCCCCATCATTTGTCTCTCTTTCAATTGTAGGGCTCTAGCCAACCCAGACAAAAAGTTGTCTCTCAAGAAACTCTGTCTGTGTGAAAAACTGGATGTTATTTTCCTTCAAGAAAATCTAGGGGAAGGTCATCAAATCAATAAGCTCCTTTTAAGTTTTCTTCCAGATTGGGATTTTCCCTTTTTGGATGTGAAGGGCCGTTCTAGTTGTTGTGCATTGGGTTTTAATAAATGATCTACACAAATCCTCAATGTCTAGGGAGGAGAAGGTCTACTTGGGGCTGATATCTTATCATTGGAGCTCAGCAGACCTTTTAGGATTATCAATATCTATGGCCCTTGTCAGAACAGAGAAGTATTCTGGAATAGGTTTATGGAGGCTAATTTTATGAATCAAGAAAATATAATCATTAGTGGAGATCTAAATTTCTCTCTCGGATCAACAGAATCTTGGGGTTCCAGGGGTCAAAATTATCATCTCATGGCTTTTTTCGAAAACTTGTTGGATTCCCATGATTTTCTAAATATTGACCCCGTTAAGCTTAAGCCAACTTGGAGGAATCGCATATTGGGGGCAGATGCCCTTGCTAGAAGGTTGGACCGATTCTTGATCAAAGCCCCTCTCATAACAAGTTTAAATATGTTTCGTCGATGGGTGGGGAGTGGTGGGATCTCTGATCACTCTCCCATATTGTTGGAGCTCAAGGGTAATTTTTCTAAACCCCCTTCACCTTTCAAATTCAACTCCTTTTGGCTGCTAGAGCCGAGTTTCCAGAATTTGGTCTCAGCTTCTTGGATCCATTGCTCTTAGGATGAGATCTCCTCTCCTAGGGAGGTTTTTGTGAAGAATTTAGCATCTTTAAAAGTCAAATCAATAACCTGGGCTAGAGAAAAACAAAGAAAAGAAGATGAAGAACTACAAAGGATTGAAATGGCTCTCTTAGCTTTCGAAGAATCAGTCCCCAATGGTTCAAACTCGGTTGAACAAAAGCTGTAGTTGGTTTAGTTGGAAACTAAAAGAATTAAACTTCTTCGCTCAAAATAAGAAACCTAGAGACTCAAGAGCAGAGAAATCTGGCTCAAATCAGGTGATGAAAACTCAAAAAAAATTCAACAATATGCAAGGGGCTGGAAAGCCATTAACACAATCTAGGAATTACAAGATACTGAAGGAAGGAAAGCGGGTACTTTCGAGCAATTGGCTGACATGGGGATTAGACACTTCACTGATATTTAGAAAGCCCCCATTGGAATAACTCTTCCAAGCATCATTCCCACTGCCAAAGATCTGCCCAAATTTATCAAACCGGATGAAATTAAAGACCTAAACTACCAAGTTACTAGAGAAGAGCTTGAAGCAGTGTTGAAGTGCTTTAAAAAGGATAAGATCTCGGGACCTGATGGGTGGCCGATTGAATTCTACAACTCCTTTTTTTAATTAATTGGAGATTATCTCCTCCAGACCATTGAAGAAAGTAAAAAACTAGCAGAAAATTGGAGGCTTTCAATTCGACCTTCCTGGCCCTTATCCCTAAATCTGACAACCCTTCCTCTTTTGACGATTATAGACCCATTTCCCTCTGTAATAGCATTTACAAAATCATTTCCAAAACAATAACTCTTCGCATTAAGCCCTTCCTCTCCCGAATGATATCCAAGGAACAATTTTCCTTTCTTAACCATCGCCAGATCCATGAAGCAATTAGTACCGCTCAGGAAGCTCTTCACTCGATTAAAAATCTCCATAAAAAATCAGCCATACTAAAAATTGATCTCTCCAAAGCTTTTGATCGTGCCTGTTGGTCCTATCTCCGGATTACTCTCACTCACATTGGCTTTCCCTTTGCTTTCATCAACTGGATCATGGGATGTCTTACATCTGTCTCCTACAATATACTCATCAATGGAGAGGCCTCAGGGTTCTTTCATGAGGAGTGAGGTCTTAGGTATCACGGGTTTATACATTTATACATTTATGCAGGGTGACCCACTCTCTCCCTTTCTCTTCATCCTCATGATGGAAGGACTGGGTAGGTCTATCAAGTATGCTAAATGGGTTTATACATTTATACATTTATACGGGTCTGAATCTATCAAAATGTCTTTTTGCAAGGAAAACAACAAATTCATTAGGGCTTCAAACTATCTTGCATGGAAGAATAGGACAAATCTGAATCTCATTGAAAATGATGTGATGGATCATGTCAAAGGATCTACCACCAAACCATCGAAAGAAGATGCTCAAGTACTTGCAAAGTTTATGAAAGGGAAGTGAGGGCTCAAAGGATTCTATCTAGGTAGTGACCTGGGCTCTGGCCCTGAAAAAGTGGCACAAATCTCAGAGTCACAGGCATAGGTATGAAGAGAAAAATCCCCAGATGCATGCATACCCATGTTGTGGGAGCGTCTAAAGCCTCCTGGATTCATGCATGTCCATATCAAGGGAGCGTCAAGGGTTTAATGGTCTAAAACTTTAGTTGGTCGTAGGGGTTGGTTACCTGAGTGGTTGGGATGGCTCATGGGAGTTCTGTTACTGATGTGGAAGGTTTGTGTGGTGTGTTTACATCGATTCCACTTCCTTAAGGTCACCTACGAGGTTGAATCCCATTAGAGTGGCCTCTCATTGCATATTTACCCCAGTTGGATGGTTTCTTGGGTAGATGTGGGATGAGGATGTTATAGATACATTTCAATTATATATGTCATATGTATATTAGTCAAGGAGGGATTACCCCCATAATACCACATATACGTATAAGATGAGCCATGGAAGGTGGGGTCTCATGATGGATGGAGTAGCATGGCTGAGGTGGCAATTACCAATGAAAATGACATGGACCTGGCATGTTATGTGGCTATGACTTGGACAACCACATGGGTACCATGTGGTAGTTCAAGATGACGTGGCTAAAACTAGTAGACCAATGTTTAAATGGACATATCTTTTGATCTAGGTGTCGATGACGAGGTCTATTTTGGGTTTTTAAGAGTTCAAGAAAAGTAAAAAAATTTAGACACCATCTCCAAAACTAGACTTTGGAGGTCAGGTCATCATATTAACCGCCTCCTTTCACCTTTAATGTGGTATATAGGTGGTAAGGGGGTGTGCTTGATTCCTAAGGAACAAAGAAATAAACTTGGTGCAACTTGGGGTACTCAGATACCACTAAAGCATATCGTCTCTATGATGAGGTAAATAAGAAGTTCATACTGTCTAAAGATGTGATTTTTCTTGAATATTACACGACTGGAAACACTGGAAATAGCTTGATCACTTGGACAGATTTAGTCATGCAAAAACTTTCATGAATATGATAATGAGATTCTGTATCTTAAGGGAGGAATCCTTATCCTAGATCAATCTGTGAAATCTCTTTCTAAATTAATCTCTCCCCATCTTGAAGTTCCAATCACTTCTTTATATTAGGAAGATCCTTTGAGTGGTGTGATTAAAAGGATTGGAAAGCTAAATTTTGATGCGACCTTGTCTTAGTCAACAGAGCAGGGCTTGGACCATCTCAGAAAGGTCCTCCAAAATGGCTCACTAAAACACTTGAAAGTGTTCATCCTAATGAGGTTGGAAAGACATGAACTAGAAGTTCCACTAGACAATATGGAGATGATGTAGATGATTCTGACTCAATTGATGATATGGATTTTTCTTTGATTGTGAATTAAATTTGTCTACTAATTTTGAACCAACTTCCTCTAAAGAAGTTGCTTCTCACAATGAATGGAAAGAAGAAATGAAAAAAGAGTATGATTCTCTCATAAAGAATGGAACCTAGAAGTTGGTGGACCATCAATTTGGGACCAAACCAATTGGTTACAAGTGGGCCTTCAAGAACAAGTGTAAATCAAATGGCTTACTTGACAAACACAAAGTAAGGCTTGTGGAAAAATGATTTACATAGAAAGAAGGGGTTGATTATGAGGAGATCACCCCCCCCCCCACAACAAAATGGGCCACCATCTAGACTCTCTTTTCCTTGGCATCTGATAATGGATGGAAATTTTGTCAAATGGATGCAAAAATTTTGTTTTTTTGAATGGAGACCTGAAAGAAAATGTTTTTATGTCTTAGCTAGAAGGTTTGTTGTGAAGGGACAAGAACAAAATGTATGTAACCTCATAAAATCCTTGTATATCCTAAGACAAACACAACGAGGCTAGTATGAAAAATTGACTGAGCATCTTCTGAAATTAAATTTCAAACACTTTAATCTTGATGATTCAACTTTATTTGTCAAGTAAGTTTGCAAAATTTTTTTCTATCTTGTGGTATATGTAGATGATCTTTTAATGACATGGAAAAATGAAAATGATCTTGCAACCATAAAGAAAGAATTGAAGAAAGGATTTGAGATGATAGATTTGGGACATCTTCACTACTATTTCGACATTGAAGTAACCCAACATCTGAGATATAAATTCCTCTCTCAAAAGAAGTACATTTGAGAATTGTTGAACAAGTTTGGCATGACTGAATGCAATCATTTATTCACTCCAATGCAACAAAATTTGAAGCTCACATCTAAAGAAGGAAATGAATTTGAGTATGCAACTAAGTATAAACAACTTGTGGGAGGTCTTATCTACATCACCAATATCAGACCAAATATTTCATTTGTTATTGGAATCCTTTTCAAGTTTATGAAAAAGCCTTGTGAGGGACATTGGTTTGCTGCAAAGAGAGTTATAAAGTACTTGAAAGGAACTCAAGACTTTTGACTCAAATATTCACATGTGGATGACTCCAACTTGATTGGATATTCTGATTCAGAGTTTGATGGAGACAAGGAAAACGGAGTATATACTTTAGGATATGTTATGAGTCTTGTAAAAGAATATTTCTCCTAGAGGTCACACGAACAATCAATTCCAACATATTCCACAACAGAGGCAGAATATGTGGCAGTTGCTGAAGCAACCAAGGGGATTGTGTGGCTTAGGAAATTATTGAAGATTTGCAGGAGAAACGAGTGAACTCTACTCCTTTATTAATTAACAATAATCCAGCAATTATGGCCAAGAATTCAAAATTCCATGATTGAACGAAACATGTTAATACAAAGTATCATTTGATTCGACATCATATAGAGGCCAAGGTTATTCACCTATGACATCCTTCCATAAATGAGAAAATTACAAACATATTCACTGAACTGCTTGGAAGGGAAAATTTTGAAAGATTC